>KK121828.1:244291-295406 GCA_000611955.2 Stegodyphus mimosarum
CATAAACGGCAGAATATAGCTATCCTCATGTTGGACGTGGCGAAAGCTTTCGACCGCGTCTGGCATGAGGGGCTAATATACAAACTGATACACTTCAATATAGAAAGAGAGATGGTCCAACTTATTGCCTCGTTCATTATGAGCAGAACTTTCACCGTGGCAATAAGAAAAAGTCACTCGTCCATTTTAGGTCTCATTTTATATTTAATTTAAGTTGCAGACTTTCCTAGGGCACTGTTGGATTATAATTCATTCCTTGGATGTTACGCGGATGACACGGCATTGGCCGCGAAATCCGCAAATGCCAATTTCGCTATCCGAAAACTACGAATTTTCATCCCGAGTATTGAGAACTGGTGTACGAACTAGCGCATCGCAATAAATGCCCAGAAGTCCAATCTGCTAATAATACGTAGGAAACACTCTAAAATGCCACTACGTGAAACCATTACACTATTTGATGAATCAGTACCACTTGTCAAAAAAGCCACTTACTTAGGTGTGGTCTTTAATGAAAAGCTGAACTGGAATGACCATGCAAAGCATATTCGCAAGAAGGCATTTCAGGTCATAAATTCTGTAAGACTTTTACTGGGTAAATATTCTAGTTTGGATCTCAGACGTAAGAGACTCATTTATCTGACCACGATTCGACCAGTTAATTACATATGCATCGCCAGCCTGGTCGACATTGAAAAGACATGAGAGGAATAAATTCCAAGTCATACAAAATAAAATATTGCGTACAATGACAAATGCACATATGTTTGTCAGTAATATTACCTTACACCACGACCTTAAATTGGACACGCTGGATGAGCATATTCGGAATTTAAACAGAAAGTTCTATGCTAAAGCACTAAACTGTGAGCACATGAATATCTTCAATTCATTAAATTATACTATACTTGAGGAGGATAGAGACTTTCGACCGTTTGCCGCCCACCTCTGTGATCATAACTTTCCTACTTGATGATGTACATAATGTAAATATTTCTACTTTTGACTTCTAATATTCACTACTCTAAGTATTTATATTTATGATGTGATTCAAATTGCAATTCTTAATGTATATACCTTCTTTAAATGCTTGAAATTCTTTTGTGTTATTACTTGATATCACAACTTTTACACTCCTCTGTTCATGATCCTTGGGTTTCTGACCTATGACGCTGGTCCCCCTTTCCTACCTATCTCCTATTCACTGCGCTAGTTGATGATTGATTCATGGTGATGTTGCCTACATGGCCTAATTGATCGAGCCGGACACGCAGTCCTTCGGATTGCATTATCAGCAATAAGTTCACAGTCAGTCAGTCAGTCCTCCAGCCTTCAGTTCCAGCGACGACGCCGTTCACTCAGCTGCTCCAGATATGCCTCACACACGATTATCAATCTGTTTCTTTTAATCTGTTTTTAATCTGCCAAATTGCTATTCATCGGTAAGTAGACATTACACTACTAGCATATAACTATATTATAATCCATGTGACCAAGGAGCCTATTAATAGTAAAATATTTCCTATCTGCTTTATCTTTGGTGGTGTATTCAATGTTAAAAAATTATAAAATACCCCCCAAAAATTATTAAAAATCCTAAAATACCAAAAAAGTCTGTATTCTTCCTAGCTCAGTGGTTAGCGCGTTAGACTCGAGACCGAAAGGTCCCGAGATCGAATCTCGCTAATGGCTGCTTAATTTTTCCGAACTTATAATATTTTTATAAGTTCTTCTTTTTGTCTCTGTAATTTTTCTCAAGTCATGTTGACTTCCTTTTTATTTTTTCTTAATGTCTTGCATGTATTTTTTTCCTATTTCTGCTCCCTTTTATTAACTATAATGTGGAGGTAGAGGGTTCTTTACTCTAGGCACTCCGTAATAATTAATCCTTGGATCCTTGGATATATACACTTTTTAAAAATTTAATATTTAAATGATTTTTCGCATATATCTTCGCTTAACGAAGAAGCTAAATAATCAGTATTTTACTCTTTGCATCATCAGATAGACTTGAAAAAAAAGTTTAATTGAAATTTGTATGGAATTTTTAACTTAATTTTTAAATCGTGGGATAATTTTCGAAAATCGCTCGAGTTTTCCAACTCTATGAGGTACATTGTTTTAAAATTTCAACATACACACAACGGATGTAAAGTTTAAAATTTTCAAAAATTACAAAATACTCTTCGCGCTGTTCTATAGCAAAAATAATAGATTTCTTTGCATTAACTATTCACTTCACTCAACAACAGAATTTAAGAATTGATTAAGGTTTAAAATGATTTGCAATGAAATAGAACCGTATCATTGGAATCTTTTCTATTTCATATATTTACATACATATTACGTTAAATATATATTACATGTATTGAACGTTGATATTTAAAAAAAATGTTCTTTTACGGAATTTTAAAACGATAACATCCAAACATGTATCCTTTAAGAAAATTCCAAGCTTTCAAGCGTTATAAAACAGACTTTTCATCGTCTTTTAAAACAAGAATGATTAAAAAAGATTAATTTGATTAAAAAATTTTTTTAACTAGTCTAATTTTTATAAGCTTTCTTTTAATTCTCTTATGGTATTTGTCGCTATGATCGAAACTTTGCCAACAATTTCTTAAACTACAGTAGAACCCTGATTTTCCGAATTTTGATCAACTGAGGATCTGTGTTATCTAAGCGCAGTGGAATAAATTGAAGTTGTTAAAGAAGCCTCTCTCAAAAGGTAAACAACCTGTAGACTCGGTTTTAGAAATAATTCAAACTGTAAAGATTATTTTAAATATTACGTGTTCCGCCATTAGACACTACACGGAAAAGGAGGGATGCCCGTAGAGAGCTTTTTAAGGAAAATTGGCTCGTATCCACGTTACACATGGGGAAATCCACGAAAAGACCTCTACAGCTAGCCATTTCGCCGAGACTCGAACCCGAGACCGAACTACCACTGTTCAACAGCTTTTACCACTAAGGCGCTGGTGGGACAAACCGTAAAGATAGATACCCATCCCTACCTCGTTTGAGGTCGGCAGTCTCTATTCATGTTTGCTTTGAAAAATGAGTTCGTTCTTAATTTTCATATTGGAACTAGTTGTACAACAACAGAACAGCATGAGCGATTTTGTCACCTTTTTTGTGTGTGTTTTAGTGACTTCTTGTTTAACAATAACTGATAAAAAATACATGTGGTTTTATCACTAGAAGAAAAGTGTCAGCCGTCGACAGATGGCGTTGTAAGAAAGCCGCCGTCAGAGAGTGCAAAACTGAGAAGCGCCAGCCAAGACAAAAGAGCGATGTGTTATGATTGCGATGAATATAATGGCGATGTGTTATGATTCCCAGTATATAGCTGGATATACTTTTAAGCTATTCAGAAAGTAACTTACGTTTTAGAATTTAAAAAAATGAAAGTAATAATTTTTTATTACTTACATTTGAAAGTCATATTCAGCTATTTTCCTACATGATCTCAGTATAAATTAAGACACTTATCATAACGGTACACGAGCTTATTAATTCCATGCTCACAGAATGTTGCCGCTTGAGACTTCAAGCATGCACGGATGCCTGCATGCATCATCGTAGAAGCGCTGTGTTGCAAGCCAGGTCTTAATGTGCAGAAATAAGTGAAATCGCTAATAGCAAGGTGCGAACTGTACGGTGAATAACGAAATAACTCCCATCCGAAATCATCCAACAGGCGGTCGAGTTTTAAATGGCTGTGTGGCGCGTCATGAATAAAAAAAAAGGCTTTCGAATTCAACTTTCCTTGACGCTTGTTTTGTATCGCTCTTCTCAAGTTCTTTTATATTTCAAAATATCCCTTGCTGCTTATTGTTTCACCACGTTCGAGGTAATCCACCAGAAGCACATCTTCCTTGTCCCAGAAAAGAGTTGCCGTGTTCTTGATGACAATGTTTGCAAACATTTCCTTGGTTTTCTGGGAGAACTTGTGTGATCTCACTTCGTAGACTGTTGCTTTGTCTCACAAGTGACGAACTTACCTATGTCTCGTCTCTTGTTACGACACGATTCAGAAGTGGATACGTCATTCACCATATTTATGGTACGCCTCGAGAAATGCCAAAGCTGTTTTTTGTAGTTTTATTACAAGATGTTTCGGTTCCCATCTAGCACAAAATTTGTCAGCCTAGAACTTGCGTTACAACACTAAATAACAAGTGCGTAAATTGAGAAAACTGTAGTGAGAATTGCGAAAATGTGAAGCGGCGGTTTTCGTCGATTTTCTCTACTAGTTCAGCATTAACAATGCTTGGCCTGCCCACTACGCGCTTCCTCGAGAACATTAGTACGCCTATTTTTAAACATGATGCACCACTGTCTCAATCCGGCTTCACTCATTACGTCGTTTCTGTATAAAGTTTCCAATAAATTTCAACTGGTCTCAGTTATTTTGGGAACAAAAATCTAATCTCTGATCGCGCTTAACAACTGCCGAAATTTTCTGTTGCCGTACACATTTTAAACATTCATCTTCTCTGTGAATGTTTAAAATGTGTGCAACACGTAGCACCGATGATTATAACAGGATGCCTAAGGATTCAGTAGACACTCCGACACGAAGATGGGAATGCTAACGCCATCTCTCGCCTCGCAACGGATTGAATGAACATAAGTCCGATGATAGGTTAATAGAATTTATTTTATCGAAAGAAACACTTAAAGTTTCTGGAACATACCACAAAAATACAGGTACAGTTCTTAACAATATCATAGGGCACAGCCAGCAGTGATACTTCAAACTACTAAGAACTAATTTATTTTATCGAAAGAAACACTGAAAGTTTCTGGAACATACCACAAAAATACAGGTACAGTTCTTAACAATATCATAGGGCAAAGCCAGCAGTGATACTTCAAACTACTAAGAACGTTTAAACACAACGCAATGCAAAGCGCAGCCAAAGAACGAACCGAAACCAGAGATAGTACTCGGGAGCTCACGCTGAGCTAACAACAACAACCGAGAGCGGATGCTTTCTTCGATCTTATATAGTTTTCACCTAGCCAAGATATTTCTAGTGTTTTCTGCTTCTTGAAATTACCGAAAGACAATATGAGGGTTCAATTACGGTTTCAGCTAATATAGTGCTCAGTTACATTTATTCAATTACAATACCTATTACGGTGATACAAAGACCGGACCAAAATTTCGCCAAATGGTGGCCAAGTTTCGCGACTTTTAGCAATTTCTCGCCATAATTTGGAGTAAAACATTAGTCGCCAAAATCGCTGTCAGCTTGGCGATATCTTGCCGAATTACCGAGATACCTATTTGCTCAATGTTCGGTGGACTTGCCCCTCTATTCGTACTTTTCTAGCATAACTTTTCTCTTTAGGTTTTTCACGTTACATTAGACAGAAAAATACAATTTCACTAAAATAATATATGTATAATATTTGTAACAGTATGTAAATAATTAATTTCGTTAATATATCTAGTTTATTAATAATGTGTGCCATTCTGAAGAGTCAAACTACACAACCAGCTAACATATTTTCAGAAGCCGAAGGAATACTTCTGGATACTAACCCTCACGAGCGATGAGCGTCGAAGAAGACGTAAGTTTCGATTTGAAATTTATATGCATGTTAATTTTTTCTTGAATTGTGAAATATTTATATTGAATTATTTATGATAAATATATAACAGAATATCTGAATTAGTGGAGCCGGATATTATACACTACCTTCCGAATGTTAAGGAACAGCATGTTTTTTTGTCTAATTTGAGAATGAAGCAACACAGAAACAAGAAATTTACTGAACATGTTTACTAAACAGTTCTTTAATGAATGCGACCCAGAATGTTTTTAAAGTTCAATATAAACATGAATTGCAACAAAACATTTCATTCTTGGCAGAGAAATCAAGTCTTGGAGAAGCAGTATATCACAGTTTTTTGAGGAAAAATCGGGTGGTAACATTACGAAAATGGGTTCTAATATGGAATGTGTCTACTCCTAGCTACAATACATTGACGGCAGAGACGTTCTATGTTGTTAATTAAGTTATCGGTCAGCAAAATGGGAAGCAACAACCAGACACGGAATAATACTTGTTGAAGCTGATCTAACGACCTTGGAGGAGGACTTAAAGCCGCAACCTGTCTCACAAGGTAGTCCCAAAGATGTTCTATCGGATTCAGGTTTGGGGATTGAGCTGATCATTCCATCCGCTCCATACCGTGACCCTCAATATATTCTTCAGCAATCCGAGCTCATTGGTATTGCTTTTCTTAAGTCCTCCAAAAATAACAAGTAGGTGAATATTCACTTCTTGCCAGGTTGCAATACCGAAAAGGTTGAAGCTTTTGGGATGCAGATCATTTCGGTTGAGTTCTTCGATCAGTGAGAGAACACGAAGATCAAAAGCAGGGATACATGGACGATATGCTTGGTAGAAGCGGCAGTACTGATCACATGTCATGAGACGAACGGGATGTTCGGCCCGTGACATTAATTTATAATGAAATTCAAGGGATAATTGCTTGCGTCTGAATTCCAGACAACGTTCAGAGCAGATGACATATAAACGTTGGACTGGAGATAACACTCCTTCCATATTCTGTTACACAGAAAGAGAAGAGATTTTAATGATTCATTGGACAAATGCTTCAGCATGACATAGGCAATGCCATCATGGCCAGGGCTCGTCTTAGGAGTTAGCGACAAAGCACTGATCATCTCCAGCATAGTGAAATCAGTGTTATATGCTTCGATGTTGAGAGAGTTAAAACTGATGGATGTATTCTCACAACGAAGCTTAGCTGTGAGGAATGCTGGCTTATAGTTAATACTATTTGACACAGCACTAAAGGTCTCCCCTATGACATTAGCAATATCTTCTCTGCAGCTATACGTAACGCCATCCTTTTCTAAGATGGACAGACCGTGATCCTTATAATTACCTGAGATTTTTTTAACTTTTTCGCAAACACACTTGCTTGGTGTAGAAGAGGTAATGGATGACACATAACTGATCCAAGTGTCTTTCTGTCTTTGGCGCCGCACTCTCCGAGCGTTTGCTTTTGACTTTGCCTTTTTATAGGAGATAATATTGGTAAGCGTGGGATACTTGCGAAAGATTCCCCAGGCTTTTCTTTGCTGTCTATGAGCTATCTGACTGTCACGGTTCTACCATGGTTTGGGATATTTAGGAAGCCTGCCTGATGATATGGGAATAGAGATTTTAGCTGCCTTAACAAGAGTATCAGTAACAGTTTTTACAGCTTCCTCAATTGATACATTCTTTGCCATGTCATTAGTAAGCATGGCCAAATGGGAAAACATTTCCCAGTCCGCTTGTTCGTAAATAAAACGTGGTGTTTTGGCACTAGACCATGCTGTAAATTGATTAAAAGTCACGAAGATAGGGAAATGATCACTGTTAAAAGTGTCGTTTCCGACGCTAAATGAACAAAAAGGGAGAAGTGATGGCGAACAAATGGCCAGATCAATACTATGAAATGTCCTCGTGGGCTGGTGAAAATATGTTTGTTCTCCGCTATTAAAGAGGCATAAGTAATGATCACAAATGAGGTCTTCTATTTGTTCTCCCCGAAAATTTATACCACCGCTACCCCAAAGATGATTATGGCCATTGCAATCTCCAATTACAATAAAAGTAGGCAACTGTTCTACCAAATCATCTAATTCCTTTTTATCTATCACTTCATTAGGAGGCAAGTAGATAGTACAGACAGTGACAAGCATACTGATGTTGATCTGCACAACAACAGCTTGGAGACATGTGTTCAAGGGAAAGACAGTCGAAGGGTAAGTGTGGGAGGTTAAGATAGCAACGCCTCCGCTTACACGCTTACCAGACAAAAAGTCTTTCCTGACAGTTGAATATCTCCGCAACTTAGCTGTGCTTTCTTGCTTGAGATAAGTCTCCTGCGCTCCAAAGCAGGCAGGGTATCAGGCTTTTGACTAAGCCTCGACGAAATCCGCGACAGTTCCAAGAGATTAAAGTAGCCATCATGGATGTTTATTTTGCCTATGCTGTTTCTTTGTTAGGCGTGGTAGAAGACTCTTTATCGGAGCTAATCCTTCTTCTAATTCCATTTAAGATTCAAGTGTATCTGATAGCATACTCTCTAATGATATATGACCAGAATTTACTGTTTTTGAGTTTATGGTATTTAAAGAGGATTTAGTTAGTTTTTTAGTATTTATTACTTCAGGTTTTTTATGAGTTGGTGTATGCTTAGTACTGGCAGATAAATTGCTACTTGGCATTTTTTGTGGTATTTCAGTTTTAATCTTTGTTTGAGTAGTAAGTGACGTTTGGATGGCTATTGAGCGAACAGATTTTGTTGCATCAGCAAAACTCAGATTTAGACTAGGTTGGGTGCTTTCTAACAATCTCTTAGCTTCTATATACGATATCGTTTTGGTTGCCCTTTGAATTTCCTTTTCGGATTTCCATTTGGGACAGGAGCGAGAGAAGGATGGGTGTCTTCCTTTACAATTTACACAAAGAGGCTCGCCAATGGAACCCTCACTTTCATGATCTACAAATGAGTAGAGAGCGCATGTAAGTTTACCGGGACATACATCCTTTGAGTGCCCAAACCGCTGGCACTGAAAACAACGCATAGGGTTTGGCACCATACGGTCGCACCGGGCAATGCAAATAACCTGCTTTAATATGATTTGGAAGTTGAGGGGGTTAAAAGTCAAAACGACATGTTTAGTGTCAATTAACTGACCATCCCTTTTGATTTTATGTCGACGTGCATCGCAAACATTCTGTTAGGCAAACTCCTCAATGAATTCATCATTCGACACTGTTAATAGATCGACTTCTGATATTACGCCGTGACTGGAATTCAGGGTTTTGTGTGCAGAAACCGTAACAGCAACCTGTCCCATTTCTGACATAGTAAAAAGGGTCTTTGACTGATTAACAGAGACAGTTTCTATTAATAAGTCACCAGACCGTAAGCGTTTAATTGATTTTGGTTCTTCGGCAAAAGACTTTTATATATTTTTGAACAAGGAAAGGTGACATTTTATGGAATTCAGCAGATCCTGTCATAACCAAAAATGATTTTCAACTTTAGTGTTTTCTTCACTTTTTGTAGTTCCAGATCTTTTGCTAGATGATTCATTGGCAGTTTCATGTGGTGTAATAAAGATTTGTGAAGCCATATTTGAAGGAAGTAGAGATTTGGACCCGGCGTTCCCACCCACCACGGACTCCAACAAGGGGACGCAGATTCCTACGCCAGGGATGACCGGGTTTATACGCAAACTAGAGCCCCACAGTCGGCTTTCCCGAAAGCACGTACTCCCGAGAGCTTATCCCAAAGCCACTAACACAAGGACTAGTGACCAGCCGATTGACACCCGCGAGGACGACAAAGTGCTTTCCGTTTAGCTGAAGCAGAGTTTAAAGCAGCGTGTTGAAGACAGTACCCCACCATTCAGCTACCAGGACCCTCCTTTCCAGCGACACGGGTCACCACGCACGGCAAACACGTGGGCAGTTTTCTCGCCATTCGAAAAACTAGAGACAAAGACTGTTCCAGCCTCTCATAATGAACCCCAACCTCGGAAGAGGAAAACCACAAGGGAGAAGGAAAAGAGGAAAAGTTGCAGTTAAGAGGAGAGGAGACGGAAAATGCAGTTAAGAGGAGAGGAGACGAAAAAAGGATAGATCACTGGAGTCCGGGGATTGTGACACCCTATCACCAAGACGGTAATCCCCTGAAGGTTCTTCACCTGCTATGCTTTAGCTGGGCATATCAAAACTACCTTCACGCCTAGGGTGGCCCTACCAGGAGCTATGCTCCCGACCTGCTTCACCCGTTCCGCCCAGTGAAACCCTCCCGCCACGTTGAGGCAGCATAGCAGGACTTGAGGGGTCTAGACACAGAATCCTCGGATTTAAACTGATTCCATAGTCGGTGGACCACATTACGAGAGACATTGAAACGTCTGGTAGCATCATCTTGTGACATTCACATTTACATCCATCCGACGCCCGCCATCTCAACGATTCGGGCAAAGGACTACTCTTGGGTATAGATAGTACTATCCTGGATATTGTCCACGAAACTGTAATAACAACTGAAGATCAACACTTGTCGACATAAAATTACAATTTTTGCAATTTTTTAAAACTCCTATATAAGTATTAATTTCTATGAAATAAAAGTGGTATCTAATGGTTTTGCATATATTATCTTAAACTTCATTAATGTCATGCATATGAACTGTGAATTTAGACGTTATTGACATTTTTGTAATGGTGAGCTTTGAAAAACATGCTTTTCCTTAACTTTTGGAAGACAGTGTAGGTATAAAATTATTAGAAGAATGAGATGAATCTACAAGAAAAAGCAGAATAGATATTTAAATTAGATCTAGAAATTGGCCATTTAATTCGTGAAGTGTCAGATCTCGAAACGGAAGTAGATAATTATCAGGAATATAGAGAACAGAATGTCTGCGCGAAAACGAAAGTCAAGAATTGTCTCCAAAATTCGAATAGGAATAAGAATATAATTTACCGTTGAAAAGGAATTCTTCATTTATAGTGATCATTATAATAGTGAACTAGAGAAACCCAAACTAAATCTCCCGAAACTTCATGTAGGACCTTCAAAGGGTGATTTCGAGAAGTTTCAGGAATTAATAGGGATAGTTTAATAACGCGCCTCATAGCAACGAATGCTTATCTAAAGCAGATAAATATAATTATCATAAAGCTTTCTTAAAAGGACCAGCCTTAATTACTATCCAAGAATTATTGGTATAAGAAAATAATTATGATTTAGCTATGGAATTGCTTAAAGAAAGGAATGAAAAGAATAATTATTGTAAGATTCTATATTAATCATTTGTTAAATTTAAATGCAGTAAAATCGGCCTCTTATTTGAAACAATATTGTAGTTGTATGATACAATAGAAATCAAAGTACGTAGTTTACAAACCCTTGGTGTTGAACTGAATTCATAGGAAGTTTTTTCTCCCATTACTTACTACACTTTTTCCAGATTCTATTGTGTTTGAGATTTTATGATTTCATCAGAAAGATTATTCTTGAAACGTAATAGAATTATTAAAATTCCTTAGGCGGGAAACAGATACGCAACAATGAAAAACACTTTTATTTTGACCAAGAGGGTATAATAACGATTCAATTAAAAGCGTAGAATATAAATAGTCTTTTTAACAAGCTTTTGAAAATAGATTCCGAAAGTTTAAAGAGAAAAAGCAAGATTCGATTCCTGACGCAAGTGTACTGAGTACATTTCAGAAAATTTGTATTTTTTCCGATAAACCTGAGCACGGTTCTGAAAATTGTGATCTCATGAGGAGATTGTCGAAAGTTTAAACGAAAAAGCAGATGTCTTTTATGCGAGCAGAGAAATATGGTGCGGCTATGTAAATTAAAAGAGCGGTGTTTGACATGCAAACGTAAACATTTCAGTTTAATTTGTGAGGCCAAACTGCCTTCCGCGTTAAACTGAGAATTGATGGACGATAAAGCAACGATTTTCGATAGTGAACCTGCTAAATACCTGATCGATACATGGGAGCAGTATTAGTCTAATAAATTTCCAGCAGCCTCGAAATTGCATTCCGTGGTAAAATCGGCAATTTTTTGGTATCCCTTTTCCAAAACATAAGTGCCCTCTTTCCTCGATGCCCTAGGCATGTGCTTATATTGCTTAATTCAGCCCTGTCTATACTGTATAGCACTTCATTTGTATTCAAATAGTCACCATGTTTGGCGCCTTTTGCTGATTTATTCAGAATTGGGTGACAAAAATTAGTCGCCGAAACTGTTGGCAGTTGGCGATATCTCTCCAAATTACCGAGACACCCATTTGCACAATGTTAAGTGGACTTGTCCCTGTATTCTTACTTTTCTGGCATTTTTCTCTTTTAGATGTTTCTTGTGTTACATTACACAGAAAAATAGAACAGTTGCACATATAATTGCACTAAAATTATGTATCTATGTCCAAAATTCGCAACAGTACGCAATGGTTTTAATGAAATCAGCTTTCTTTTAAAGTACTTAGTTTTTTAATTAATAACAAAATAAACTTACAAGAAAAATTACGTATCTTACGCTTCGCCAAATATGGTAAAAACTGGAGCGTGGAAAATAAAAATGTGGCAACACATTCAAATCTCTGAGTTCATTTATTAAATTTGAAAGACAAATATCTTCCGTTTTCCCAGTTAGCAACGGACATCCTTTAAATCTCAAGGTTTCCTGATTAAATCTGAAATATTCTAAAAGAGTTTGTTAAGGTTCTTCACGCTCTCGTTGAGCTCGCAGTCTACCAGTCTGCTATTGCACTCACGCCTGATATTATTATTTTTTTTAAAGTCCAAAGGAGCAGTAGCCCAGAAAGGTCATTAGTCTCGAAACGGCATTTTGCGTCTATTCACTATAAATGACCATTTCACTTTTCAAATTATTGCCTATAAATAGTATAGCCTTATGTTTTTTTAAAAGAAATTAAATAATGGAGAATCTGGATGAATGCACGTGCGTTTCTCATACTGTGAAAAAAACAACGGTATCTAGAGCCATAAATTTGGAATAACGTAGTCCGCCACTTGAATATGGGCAGCTGGAAGCCCGAATTTGGAATTTGTTTTATAGTCTATTTCAAATTTTGCAAAATTTAAACGAATTATTGATTAACAAATTCGTTTCAAATTTTGTAAAATTTGAAACAAATTTTTGATTAACAAATTCGCCGATTTCAAAGCGAGCAATGGCAACAGTAACAACAACAACAAAAACGTTTTAATCTTCAGCGCGCGAGGCTGCCTATCTGAAATTCAAAACAGGGGCTGTTTTTAAACATTTTTAGCCCAAACTGTCTCGAAACGTATATGTATGTGTGTGTAAATGAAAACATGCCCCTCTGAGTGTAATAAAATTTGAAAGCTTTCAGATTTTTTCTTCTTTTTACTTCCTTGTACGAAGTACAAGTATTGTGCAAGTAAAACAAGTATTGTAAGCACGAAAAGTTCCGGGTACCATATTTCAAAGCAAATATCCTGTTTGATCGTTATCGAATGCAATTTAACGATGATTTTGAGTGACATCTGTACGTAAGGACATAAGAAAGGTTTTTTTTTACCCAACCGAATTATAAACTGATTTAAAATGGATTCAGAAGAGTTTTTTTCGTGGCGTCTGTGCGTACATATGTATGTAATGTATTTCGCATAACTCAAAAATGAATAGACTTGAAACGTTGAAACTTTGTATGTGGAGCTGTTATAACATGTAGTTATAACTTACTAAGTTATTACTTAACTTTAACTTATACTTATACTTAATCCTTCTGCAATTATCATTTAAGTTATTAAATTATCCCGTATATTGACTCTACATAACGTCCAGAACAAATTAACTCAGTTTCTACGCCTTCAGTGTCTTTTGCCGAGTGAGACCAAACGTAAACTTTCAGTTTTGTGCACCGAAAAATCTGCCTTCTTGACAGCTGGCAGAATTGCTTGTTTTTGCGTGGAAACTAATTTTAATTGTAAAAATTAATCTTTCAGTTCTTTTAACTGTAATATATATTTTTCTATATCTTTTAATTTTTAATACAGATATTTTGTTGTTTCATGTATTTTTGCTTTGTCGCGATGTGAAAACTGAATTAATTGAATGAGAAATACATCTCTAATGAAATTCGAGGAAACAAGTGTTTCATATTAGCAGAAAATACAGTCGCCAGTCTGTTTCGGACAGAGAAGCATGATTACGAATAGCGCATGCGCATTAGGTAGGCAGCGCTGAATCGTCGGTGAAAAACTGTTTATTTGTTTAATTTCTTTTATATGGTTTTAGACTTATCATAGTGTTTGTACAGAACATACGGCAACGACTGAATAATTCTTGAGATGATGTAACTTTTTTGCATTCTGAGTACTAATGAATGAGATGCAATGCAGTCTAAGCGAACCCAGCGCCACAGTATTGATATGGTAAATAAATATAGTGAATTTAAAAAAGCGCATTTATTCTATTGTGGTTTATGCGCTATCGAGGAAGTGCTTTACGTAAATGGAGGAAAAATGCGTATAATTTAATATTCCGTACAAGAAGTCATGTGGTGTACACATCAGAATTTTTTTATTTTAGGTCGCGGCAACAGATTGCTTTCATACAGCCGAGTTTATTAGTTAACATTGAAAGTACAAATATCTTAGTTTTTTGAATGAGAACAGTCTCACGCGCTGGAGATAAAAATGCTTTGTTTGGAACAGACACTGCTCGCCTTCAAATCGTTGAGTTTGTTAATCAGAATTCATTTAAGTTTTAAAAATATTAAATAAAAATAATAAAACAAATTCAAAATTCGGGCTTCCAGGGGCACACGTTCGGATGGAGGATTACGTTATTCAGAACTGTATGGCTGTAGTACTATCGTTTTTCACAATGCGTGGAACATGCATACATACATGCAAATTCTTCATTGTTTGATTTCCTTAAAATTAAACAGGGCGATAATATGGATTATGATCAAATTCGAAGGAGAAATATATTGCATTTTGCTCAGTAGCAACACACTTCTTATATAGCAGAGTTTTTTAAATAAAACTGAATAAAATATTTTACAACGTTTTTATGTCAATGTGTGCCAAAACAAAGTTTTTATGTCAATGTGTGCCAAAACAAAGTTTTTATGTCAATGTGTTTTTAACTAAGCGTTTCTTAAATTCGCAGAAGATATGAAATAAATAACTAAACTATAATTCAGAATTCAAAACGTCCAATGTTTGGATGGAAGACTACGTACGTTTAAAATTTGTTGTATCTAGGGGCCGCAGGTTTTCACAATGCGGTTTAAATTAAAAGTTATTTTGGATTTAAACTTAATCCTGCAAAATATGAGTTTGCGATGGTAGACTAATCTGTGAAAGTGCAGTTTGCATTGCTCCAGCAATAATGCCATGCGTCGCTAAACATCCTCGAAATTTCTGTTCATACCCCTCCCCCCCACACGCATTTAAACCAAATTCTGCTCAGAGAAAAGGACAGTTTTTATCTTAAACCTCTTTTCAATTTTCTTTTCCCTTTTTTTTTTGTTTGCTTGTTTTGATGAGGTTCTGAAGTGTAAGATGAAAGATATCGCCACCACTCGCGGTGGCTCATCTGCAGGACAATTCATTCCACTTTTTTTTCACGTTTTAATACAACCTCAGAAACGGGAAGGGCATGAGAATCAACAGCAGAGGCATTGTACTGTCTGTGTACTCGATGAGCCGTGAATAAACTATAAAAGCTTTCAGACGAGTTCATTTCCTTTTTAAAAGATGGGTAATATGATGAAGGTAAGTGATACATTTCTCTCTAATGATTGTTATCAACTAATTTCCATTCGATGATGCTTACGTCTCAGATAAAACTGAGACAAGTTTCAGATTTTTTAAATTTTAACATGTGCAAGAGAAATTTTCTTGAAGTGTATCAAGTTTATATATATATTAATTTGAATACTGTTTTTAATTCCTTGTACGAAGTAAAGGAAGTATTGTAATCGCGAAATATTCCGTCTACCATATTTCAACGAAAATATCCATTTTGACTGCAATCGAATCAATGTAACGATGTTTTTGAGTGACATCTACACGTAAGGAAAAGGACCCCAAACGAATTATAAAACTGATTTAAAATGGATTCAGAAGAGTTTTTCATGGTGTCTGGACGTACGTATGCATGTATGTATTTCGCATAACCTCAGAACATTGAAATTTTGTAAATAGGACTGCTTTAATATGTAGGTGTGCACCTCCCTTTTTGGTTGGAATCGGCCGCACCAAACGTATATATCTATACTCACTCTGTTACTCGGCTCAGTGAGCTCAGATTTTCTATTCTTATATGTTGGTAAGTAGCGCATTTTTTCTTAAAAAATGATTGAATTATGTTGCTTTTATCTTCCGGTTAAGGTTTTTATGCTTTTAGTAAATCTGCATGCAATATTTGTAGAATTATCAACAATTTAAAGGTTGTTTAAGTGCGGCTAAGCCTAATTATTTTTACCCCAGCAGCCATATTTGCTTACATTTGAAATTTAGCAGAATAGTGGATTTGTTGCCAATCTAGAAAAACCAAGCTTCGCAACAACAAAGATAACGCCTTCTTTTATTATTGCGAACTAAACCATGCTTAATCCGTTATAAAATTTATTCCAGGAAATAAGTGTTTAAGATTCACTGCGTAATTTTTAATATAGATATTTTAAGTATTTTTGCCTTGCCGCGAAGTGAGAATTGAATTAATTGAATGAGAGATACTGAATCGCCTGTGAAAAACTTTTCTTTTGTTTAATTTCTTTTATACATCGTTTTAGATTGATTATAGTATTTGAATAGAACATGTGGCAACGATTAGATAATTCTTGAGACAATAACATTTTTGTGCATTCCGAGTTAAAAAATGAATGAGATGTAACTCTGTTAAGTGAACCTAGGGCCAAGTTTTCTCTATGTTAAACAAATGTAGTGAATTTTAAAGAGTGCGTTTATTCTATTGTGCTTTACGCGCTATCGACGAAGTAGATTTAATTGAATCCAATAAGTTTAAGTGAAATGCAAGAAGAAATGCGTATAATTTAATATTCCGTACAAGGAAGTCATGTGGTGTACACATCAGATTTTTGAATTATGGGTCCAAATCTTTCGACATCTCTAGCTCGGGATACCTTGGGGAATAAATTTTCTGGTTGTTGAAGCGATTGACATTATCTTCAATTGATTATAATGGCTAATAACCCACAAGATATCTTCATTTTATGGTCATGTTTGACAGAAAATGTCTGGTTTAGAATCATTGGTGGTACACCAAGAAAAAAAATATTCGTAGAGTACTCGCCGTTTATTAAAATCACTTCCGTTCCAAACGTATTTGAGTTTATAAAGGGACTGAATTTAATATACGGAGATTTGTGTATTGCAAATTTGACATCAGTTTTAAAGTGTTCAAGTAAATTAACCACTCATTCAATTATTAATCCTAAAATAATAATTAAAAATTAATGTTTAAAATTCAACAATTTATGTAATTTTTTTAAACAAACTTTCTAATTTTTTACAAACATATATTTATAATTACATTCTTGATGAAATTTTATCGCTTAGAAACAATTATTCTGTGTTGGTTTCATGTTATTTATCAATAGAATTTTCAGTTTTGTAACTGCTGGTAGCTTTTTCTGATGAGCACAAACTTTCAGTTCAATAGTTTTTCTTAGAATTTGCAGTGGTGTGCTAAATTCGACTGACGCTGAGGATATCATCCCTTCTTTCTGTATTACTTTCGCTGTCAGTTTCTTCAGTTCTTTTAACACTTACATAAACAGTTTTTACACGCATTATCTCAATATGTTTTCGAACTGGTACATGTTTAAAAAACAATTTTCATTACTTCGCTGTTGCCTCAAACATTAGCTAGCTATTCCTCTGAGGCTTCTGCATAAAAAATCACATTTTCGGAAGCAGCTTTTAACTGATTTAAGGGGGCGGCGGACTTAAAAAATTAGTTTTTTAAGTTTTTGTGTTTTCCACAAGACATTTTATACATATAAATATTATAACATTAGTTTATAAAATATATGTTCAAAATTTTAATTTATTTTAAATTAAAAAATTTTAAAACAAATAATTATTTTAATTAAAGATTTAAAATGCTCCTTGCGTTCTAATTTTCAATATTTTTTCCTAATTTTTCCTTTTAGTTAGTTATAAAGACTTGACAAAAGTTTTTGTGTATCCGTTATTGAATATGACGCATCAGAAATTTTTAAAACGGATTTTTGTGAATTTATACCCAGTTTTCGGAAAGATGTCACCTTTTCTTAAACGTTATCACAAGTTTAAACTTCTTAACAACCTCATATCCAAAAATGCATATACAGATCTATTGTAACATATAAAAAGATATTTTCTTCCAAATATAATTCATTTTTAACCAAAAATGTGTCACATGGAGCATTTTCAAAACATACGGACTGCGAAAACATTTGTTTTGAGAAAATCAGGTTTAAAGTTTTTCTTCAAACATGTCTTTAATACATGGTCATGAGAAACAGCAAATTAACTTTAAATAGGAATTTATAAACACTAGATAACATTTTCGTATCATTTAACTATTTTTAATCTCATAATATTAAATATGACAAAAATAAACATGTCGCAAATTGATATGTGATTCGAAGTTATAGGTAGAAACAGGTTATAAAAACAAACAAACAAACAAAAAAAAAAGAAAAAAAAGTAGAAACATTATATCCAATGAAACATTGAAAATTCAGCCGCACTATATATTTTATCTTCATTAGCTACATTTACATTATCTTTTAATGCTTTACAATATTTTTTACTATTTCTGTTCTTCTCCGAGCAGCTAAACTTCTCTTTTTGCTTTGGTTCAAGCGACGTTGGTCACCCTTTTTTGCAATGAGTAAGGAAAACGAGTTTGTTTCCTCCTGTTCTACGCGTATAGCATTTGCATAACCAATGTTAAATTCATAGTTGTCTATACTGACATTTATAGCCATTTAATTAGAAATAAACACTTCTTTTGGTCAAATATATAAATTATAACATCAGTAAATAACTGTTGAAATACATTCTTTTATATTTTCTCCAAAATTTAAAGGACAAAGTTTACGCTGTTTGCACGTTTTAAATGCTTGTAACTTCTTTAAAAATTAGAATATTTGAACTCGATTTTTTGCATGCGATGTAGTTGCGTATATAGAATATTATCAGAGTAAAAAAAACAAATTCAATATTTTGGTTGATTTTTAGCTATTTTAAAGTCCACCGTCCCCTTAAACAGATGAACTCCACGCTTTAACTATAATACGCATGGCCTCTAGCAAAGGTATTTCCTTCGAATAGCTTCAGCTTTCCCAACCTTCAGTTCTGTTAATTATTTCCTGAACATCGTTTCCGTAACGGCATTATTTGAAAACTCTTAGAATAACCTGAATGTTAGAAACTTTATTAGCAGGAAGCGATACTAATGTTTTTTAGGTGCTTGTTATTGTACAGTTGTCTAAATTATCTAAATAATAATGATCCCCTCCCGTTACAGTTCGCTGTTCCATTTCAAAAGAAAATCTGTAAAAATACTACTTGTCATCAATGAGTTCTTGTTGCGACGGTAAGTTAGAAATAAAGTATTGATTGATTTCAAACATTGAGGTTTTCTGCTTTTTTCAATAACCAGTGATATCTTCTGAAAGCGTGGCACGTTAGTAACACAGTAACTCATTTTTTCAGTTTCTTAAATCAGCTGCTGTTTCACTTTTAAAAATTAATGCGGGTTCTGTAACGCAGTCCAGTTTTCTCTGCATTAAAAATTTCTTGTGGCTTGCATGCATTTATCAGTAAATTGTAAACATCATTTATGTAGTTATCAGCTGCATGAAGATCTGCCTTTCCCTTCTCACTATGCAGTTTCTGATGAATAATTTTTTGTTTCTCTTTGTCCAATTTGAGAGTCATCTGTCAGTTGATACAAAATTTTTACCCAGCATTTAGCGAATTAGTGAAAAACGATCTAGAAAGAGAAGAATTATTTAGATTTACAACTTGAAACCCTTCTAGGAAAACAGTTTCAACGTTTCTGGATTTTCTACCTTTTTTGCGCTTTTTTTGAGACATTTGTATTCTTTTATTAATGTTTCATTAGTAATATTTCCTTGTGAACCGTACAATGTTACTTGGGAAATTCTCAGTTTCAGTGTAGATTTTTGTCTGAACATCAAAATCTTTTTACAATTTATTCTTTTCTTAATTTTCAGTTTCAATGTGGTTTTTTCCTTTTGGCTGAAATGACCAAGAACAAACTATTTTTACACCTTATCCTTTTCTTTCAGACAAGTCTTTTCGCTTGATATTTTCAATATGTTGCTAGTTAAGTACACAATAAAAATTTTTTCTTCGGTTATTTAGTCGATCTGCCGCTTCACGATTTCAAGCATGATCAATGCTTTGTTTTTCCTTCAGCCTACTCTTATCACTTCCTTCCCATTCAACCATCGTTAATGACGGCAATGGTAAGGAGCATGACTCATTAATTTTTTTTTTTGTAACGCTTTGTAAACTGTTTATGTCAATCAGAAAGGAAAGATTTTGAATGTGGAAACCTTAAAAGATAGGATACACAAGTTGCACTTCCATCTTCTGTCAGCTCGTATTCAAAAAGGAACCCTTACTCACTCACAGTAACTACAAAGCATTATTTTTGCTAAACTTAAGCTAAAGAAATCCTTTCATTACAGAGAATGAACCATGAACACAGTGTCTCACAACTACAGGGAACGAGGATTGGAAAATTTCGGTCAAAAACGTTTTATTGAAACACTTTTTTCCCCTCCAATGGCAGATTGTGAACAGTTACAGTTTGTAACAGAGTCCATTAATCTATACTAAGCCAGATGTGATGGTCTCTTTATTAAGGAGGCACCTAATAGGTAGACCACCATTGCCTCCTATGAAGGGACGCACAGTTACAACCATGCCTCCTCCGGGATTCGAGCCCAGGCCCTTCGGTATCGCAGTCAGGCTCCCTTAACCACTATACCGTCTGCGCGGCTTTATTGAAACACTACACACCTGAAAGATAAAGCCATAGTCCACAATACGTTAAATGGATGAACTACGAAATGTTTTGATAAGTACAAGTAGAATATTCTGGCCCTGAAGGATCAGTTTTTTGCTAATATGAGTTTAATAACTGGCGGAGATATGTTTAATAAACGGCGGTTTTTCTATTGATTATTTGTAATTCTTTTATTATTTGTATTTTATTTTCTATTGTATTTTTAGAGATTTATTTGTTTTGGTTCTTGGAAATTTGAATGTAATAAGCGGCTGAGTTTATTAACTAGAGAGTTTAAAAAGCGGTATTTACCGTATGTAATTATTTTATGAATCTAGCTAATGCAATTTCACAGGTCCGGCTAGTTATTAATAATAATTGATATGAATCTACATCTAACCTTGCTTTTTGTGCATTTTGTATAATAAAGCTTCAATATCTCAACGCGTCTGGTTAAAGGGTCACTATTTCTGTCAGAGCTACGACAAAGACATTTATAAACAAATCAGGAAGTTTACCTTCAGACGAAAACGAAATACTTCGCATTCCCACAATCGAAACACGTGTTCAATGTTGAAAGTTAAATGGGAGATCCGTAGCTTTTCGCTCCGACTTTGGACTCTAAAAAGCAGCCTCACGGAAAAAAACCACCCACTTTTAGATTAACTTTTCGCTAGAGTTAATGTAAAACATTTTAGAAACTGTGCTTAAATGATAATATATTAAATTCATCATGAATTAGAATTAAATTTATTATGAATTAGTAAACAATTAGCTATAAATAATAAATATTTTGGTTCTTATGTATTGTCCTGTTGACCGTTTGCGAAAGTTCGGCAACGGTCGCCAATCACCAAGAGTTGCTGCCGAAATCTAAAAGAAGTGAGTCATCCGTACGTTTTTTTATTAAAGGTTTTAAATTATTGGGCATCTATTGTTATTTCAAGTACGTATTTTTTCAATGGATGTGTCATTATCAGCATCAATCATTTGCTGTGTCAATTCTGTACCTCTCTCCTGTCTTTGTCGAAAATTCGAATAGCTCTTTAGACATGTAAACACTCCTTTATTAAAAATGCTATTTTACAAAAATATGTACTTCTTGAAATCAGAAAAGAACTTATGATGGATTTTAAAACACTTTGTAACATTTTGCTGTTAGTGGTGCAACAATTTTTGAAACTAAAAACTCCAATTCAAGAAGCATTAATTGAATTATGTTTACGAATCAATTTTTCCGTTAGTGAATTCGATTTATATCTAAAATTGTATCAGCTATTCCAATAAGGCTGGTGGGAAGGCTTTATGTCGGAAGGATTCCAACTTTATTAACAGCTAATGCAACAATAAATTTTATGCAGTTACTTAAAGGTCAGGACACGCACTATCTGAGGAATTATACCCTGCATTAAAAATTTGCATAAACAAAAGCCACAGAATGAACTAGAAAAAATATTTTAAGATATTTACACGAGTTAATATTGGAAAAGAATTTTCTCTGGAGAAGAGATTGTAATAGCTATAAAGAAAAAAAGTTCGATGTGTTCCACATAACTTCTTTGGACATAATATTATATTATACGCATTTTTGCTCGTTTCATTTAAACTTATTTCCTCGAATTTCATCAGATATGTTTCTCATTCAGTTAATTCAGCTCTCACTTCGCGGGAAGGCAAAAGTACATAAAACCTCAAAATATCTTTATTAAAAATTGAAAAATATATAAAAGTGTAAAACACCAAATGAAGTTAAAATAATTAAAAACAATTTTTACGATTAAAATTAGAGTTTCTACGCAAAAACAAGCCATTCGGCCACCAGCAGGCAACAAACAGAGTAGAGTTTTCGGTGCACAAAACTGAAAGTTTACTTTTCGTTCCATTCGGCCAAAAAACACTGAAGATGCATAAACTGACTTAATTTACTGTTCTTCTTAAGTTTCAATTGTAAACAAATATGGCTGTTATGTTAAACAAAAATTAGTTTCAGCCGCACTTAAACAACTTTTAAATTGTTGATAATTCTACAACAATTGGATGCAGATTAACAAAAGGCATAAAAACCTTAACCGGAAGATAAGAATAACATAATTCAATAATTTTTAAAGCAAAAAATGCCCAATTTACCAACATATAAAAATAAAATAAAAAAAAACTGAGCTCACTGGGCCGAGTAACAGTGTGTATATATGTATATATATATTTATAAGCTTTTGGTGCGGCTGATTGCAGCTAAAAAGGGAGGTGCATAACTACATGCTATAGCAATCCTATATACAAAAGATGAACATTCTGAGGCTACTTATTTTTTAGATATGCGAGATACATACGCACGTACGAGCAGTTACGCCACGAAAATTTCTCTTCTGAATCCATTTTACATCAGTTTTATAATTCGTTTGGGGAAAAATAGTCCTTTATTCTGTCCTTACGTACAGATGTCACCCAAAACTAGCGTTAAATTGAATTCGATAGCGATCAAAATGGATTTTCATTGAAATATGGTACCCGGAATTTTTCGTGATTACAATACTTCTTTTATTTCGTATAATGAAATAAAAAAAATCTGACGTGTACACCACATGACTTCCTTGTACGGAATATTAAATTATACGCAATATTCCTGCATTTCATTTAAACATATTGAATTAGCAGTTAACGAATTTTGAATTAAACCTACTTCGTCGATGGCGCATAAATTACAATAGAATAAATGCACTATTTAAAGTTCACTATATTTATTTACCATAGCCACACTTCGGCGCTAGGTTCACTTAACGGCATTACATCTCATTCATTTTATAACTCAGAGTGACCAAAAATTGTAGCATCTGAAGAATTACCCCAAGTTCTATTCAAATACTATAAATCTAAAACGATGTATAAAAGAAATTAAACAAATAAAAAAGGAATAGTTTTCCACACACGATTCAGCGCCGCTTACCTAATGCGCATGCGCTACTAGTTAATTCTGTTCTTACTTCGCGGTAAGGCAAAAATACATAAAATTTCGAAATATTTTCATTAAAAATTGAAAGATATGGAAAAACAAACACCAAGTACAGTTAAAACAATTAAAAAGCAATTTATACAGTTAAAGTTTGTACGCAAAAACTAGCTAATAACTTAAATTATAATTCCAGAATGAATTAAATTTAATTTAATTCACAATAATAAAAGAAGACGTTACTTTGTTGTTGGGAAGCTTAGTTTCTAGAGATTGGCAACAAATCCACTGTTCTGCTAAGTATAATATCAAATGTAAACAAATATTGTTATATATGTAACTGTACCCATTATTATTATTAATCATAACTGTAATATAGAATCATTAGATTAGAGTAGAATAAACGAAATATTAAGTTGTTAAAAGTGTTTATCATTATTATGTAGTATGAAATTTAATTGAAATAAAACTCCTTTATGGAAATTATGCTATAATATTTGTTATATATGTAACTGTATCTATTATTATTATGAATCAAAACTGCAGTGTAGAATCATTAGAGTAGCATGTAGAATAAACGATGTTTGTATACATCTCGTAATCATCATTGAGCACTTATGAAACATATAAAAATGATAAATGGCGCAGCCAGTGGCAAAATGTTTTTTTCATCAACCCATTTTTCACCTTATGAATAACCGTAAAGATATTCTAATCGAAAACACTATGTTAAGTTGTTTACAGTGAAATCGAAACTTCAATAGCTACCGTCTTTTTCCGAAAATAAGACACTGTCTTACTTTCTTTTTTGGTCCAAAATACGCGCTAGGGCTTATTTTCGGGGGAGGGCAAAAATAAAAGTATATTTATATATTTTTATTTAATATTTATTTTACACAGAATACAGAAATTTAAATTTATTCAATTACAGTCATGTCATCTTCTTCTGGAACATCGTCATAAATAAAATTCTGAATTATATTCTGATTTTCTTCCAAATCCATTTCCTGTTGAATCATTGGTCCGAATCTCTCATGTCTTGCGATATAGCTATCGTTAAATGAATACTTCTTGTCTAAGTAGCCTGTTCGTAGTGCATTGAAAACATCGCTATCAGTTATTTTGTCCCATGAATTTTTTACCCAAATCACAATTTCTTGTAAGCCTGCTTTTACAAAATTACCTCGATGATTTCTCCCTATTCTGTTTTCAATATATTCATTGATTTCCACCCGCAAATGATCCTTGAATGGCTTGTTTATTGCAGTGTCAAGTGTCTGGAGGTAACCAGTCATTCCTGCCGGAATCATTATTTGATCAATCTTCCTCTCAGCAAGAAAGTTTTTCATGTCTTTAGCGCGGTGAGTACTGGCTGAATCCCAAACTAGTAAACCTCTATTCTGACCCCTCAGCAGTGGTGGCAGCATAAAATCAACCCACTTTCTTATAACTGCTTGGGTGCACCAGGCTTTTTCACTGTCAATAACATAAATTCCTGAAACACGTTGAATCCGGTCTTTTTTACCTTTAGTGATTAAAAATGGCGATACTTTCTTGCCATCTAGACGAATCGCCAAAATACAGGTAACACGTGCACTATCGTAACTGGTAGAAGGAACGTAAATTGATGAAGAAGCCTTGTGTTGAACTGTCGTTTGAGCTCCTTGGCCTAGGAATACCACGGTCTTATCCATAGCAATCATGTTAGAGATTTGGTATTTCGAAAAATCGATGCCATCAACAAAAAGCTTAAACGCAAGTGCACGCTTAACAACTTCATTATCTTCCAGCTTAAAGAATGTTGTTGATCTCCTTAGAGACAGTTCATATCGTTTAAGGAAGTGTCCAACCAGTGTGACGATGTTTTAAATTCTTCTGTGGATATATCAAATTCAATTGCTGTTTTAAGGGTAAACTTTTGAATATCAGCCCTGCGCACAACCAAAGCCATTGCTCTCCTGCCTGCAATCCATTCCCAGATGCAATCTTCCAACTCAGAAAATAACGGCTGCCGACCTGATCCAACTCTGCGTTTTTTCTCATTTCCTTGGTCCGCCAGTTGGCAGAGGTAATCGTAGTCTGCACGCCATTTACGAACCATACAGAGATTCAGCATCTTCTCTTTACAGAATGCTACAAGACTTACACCCCTGGAGTCTTCCACGATTCCCTTTTTGTACTCGATGGAATAGCTCTTTCGTTTTGTACTCATTTTAACTGGGATTAAAAATTATTCACTTTATTTTTAAATAAAATTACGTATGAGGAAATAATCAGACTTGCAAGACTGAAATGAATGAACGTTGTATACGTGCACTGTCGCTCAATGTAGACTGCTGACTTATGTTGTATTTTTAAGATAAATTCCAAGAATTAATTTGAAACGAACTGTAGAGGTAAACAATTAATTTCTCGGGATATTTTGTTTCAAACATTTCTCTGAAATACGAGTATTAGGAAAGCTAAACATATTATTACTTAATAAATCAACAGCATTTTTTAACGAATTCTTTTTGTCACATTATTTTAACTAGGGATTATTTTCGGGGGATGTCTTATTTTACAAAAAGTTCCGAAAATCACGATAGGGCTTATTTTCGGAGGATGTCTTATTTTACAAAAAGTTCCGAAAATCACGATAGGGCTTATTTTCGGAGAATGTTTTATTTTCAGAAAAAGACGGTAGTAAGTTCCTTGTTTATTTTTATTTGAAGTGGCTGAAAGTGCATATATATAAACTATTTAAAGTTTTAAATTAAATATAGATAGATTAAAGCCACCAAGTAATCTATGTTTCGAACGTAATTTAAGTGAAAATTGGAAGAAGAGGAAACAAAAATTCCAGATGTATATGTTAGCGTCTGGTGGTATTACTAAATCACCTGAAATTAAAGTACCTATTTTATTGCATATTATTGGGGAAGAAGCACTTGAAAAGTTTAAGTGAAGAAGATAAGAAGGATGTTGACAAAGTAATTGAAGCTTCATACCGAAAGCAACAAATCCACTATTCTGCGAAGTGTCAAACATTTACAAAATTTGTTCTTACAAGGTTGATAGACATACATTTTTCTGTCGAACACAACATGTATGTGAGTCGTTTGATGACTTTTTTAACAGATTTATTAGTAATTGTGGATTTTCAGAATTAAAAGATAGTTTAATAAGAGATAGAATACCAAGTGGAATTCTAAATAAAAATCTTAAAGATAGATTATTAAGGGAAGATCCAGTTAACATTGGAGAAATGTATTAAAATGTGTAAAGCTTCTGAATTAGCAGAACTTCAGCTGAAAACTTTAACTGAAGAAAATAAAATTGAAGTGATCAAACAGAATAAAATTCCACCTTTAGAGGAAAAAAGTCTGTCTCGTAAGAAAAAATATCATGTAAAACAAAAGCAACAAAGTACTAAATCATCTTCAAACTATCAAGGAAATAAGTACAATAATCCAAAATCATGTAGAAAATGTGAAACATTTCATAAATTATACAATTCTCCTGCTTATAATAAGATTTGCATATACTGTAAAAAGAAAAATCACTTTTCTAAAATGTGTAGTTATAAAAATGTTAATGTTGTACTGAATAATTTAGAGTTGCATAATAATGGTAATGAATATATTTTAGAGTCAGTAGAAGATAAAAATCCATTTTATAAAAATAGAACAGAATGGTTTGAAAGACTAAAAGTAAACATATCTAAATATATATTAGTTAAGTTGGATACTGGTGCTCAGTGTAATGTGTTACCATTGCCTAAATTTAAAGAATTAAATTTAAGAGATAAATGTTTAACTAAATCAAAAGTCACTTTAAATAATTACAATGGTATTACAATTGATGTAGTCGGAAAATGTAACTTATTATGTGAGACATCGAAAGGGGACAAGGATGAAGTAGAATTTCAAGCAGTAGCATCTAATAAAACTGTTCCAGCTATTTTAGGTTTACCTACATTGCAAAAATTAAACCTAGTACAAAGGCTTTGTACAGTAAATCTCGATTCTAATGAAAAGTTACCAGAATCTTTTAAAGGATATCAAGATTTATCCAAAGGAAGTGGGAATTTAAATGGATATACTTATCACATTAAATTTAAACCAGGAGCTGTTGGTAAAATAGAACCCTGCAGGAAAATTCCGCTTAGCTTATGAAATCCATTAAAAAGGAATTGCCAAGAATGGAAAAAGATGGTGTTATAAAGAAAGTTAATGAACCTACAGAATTTGTGAATTCATTAATTATCGTAAGAAAAAAGGGTGGTAATTTAAGAGTGTGTTGAGATCCTCAGCATCTTAATCAAAATATACTGAGAGAACATTATCACATACAAACCTTTGAAGAAATTTCATCTCAAATGACAAATGCGAAGGTGTTTTGTCATTTAGATGCAAACAAAGCATTTTGGCAAATTTAACTGTCAGATTCAAGTTGTGAAATTACTAAATTTAATACTCCGTTTGGTAGATATTGTTTTTTAAGCTTGCCATATATATTGAATTCATCACTAGAAGTTTTTCTGAAATTTTTAGTGATTTAGAAGGAGTCCAAATATATATAGATGACTTATTAGTTTGGGGAAAAGATAAAAAAGAACATGATTTAAGATTAAAGAAGTTGTTGGACAGAGCCAGAGAAAAGAATGTTAAATTTAATTAAAATAAATGTAAATTTGGACTGAATGAAGTAAAATATATGGGACATATATTTTCTAAAGATGGTTTAAAGCCAGATGAAGACAAAGTTAAGGCTATTCTAGATATAAAACCACCAAAAAAATGTCAAAGAATTAGAAATTAGTCAAAGAATAAATTTTCTTAGGAATGATTACATATGTTTCTAGATTTATACCTAATGTGTCAGAACTGACATCATGTTTAAGAGATTTGTTGAAAAAACAAGTTATCTGGAACTGGAATGCTGCACATGAAAAAGCATTTAGAGGACTAAAAGATGTCTTAATAAATAAACCAGTTTTACAGATGCCGATAGTTTTATCTGTAGATGCATCTCAAGGAGGACTAGGAGCAGTCTTACTGCAGAATAATTTATCAGTAACATACGCATCTAAGGCATTTACAGATACACAGAAGAATTATGCTGAAATAGAAAAGGAAACTTTAGCTATTGTATTTGCATGTGAGAAATTTCACCAGTATGTATTTGGAAAATATATTACAGTGGAAAGTGACCATAAACCGTTGGAATCAATTTTCAAAAGGCCATTTAATAAATGCCCTGTAAGATTACAAAGAATGCGTATAAGATTACAACCGTATCAGTTTGAGATAAAATATAAACCAGGATAAGAACTTTTTATAGCGGATGCATTATCAAGATCATTTACTGATAAAGGATCTGATTTCTTTGAATGAGACATAGAAGCTCATGTTGGATTGGTTGTAGAATGTATACCAATGTCTAAAGTCAAAATCGAAATTTTGCAACTGGAAACAGAAAAGATGAAGAACTACAAGTTTTAAGTAAATTAATTAAAAATTGGTTGGCCGGATGAAAAATATGGAATTCCAGAACAGGCAAAACCATATTTTAACTTCAGAGAAGAACTATCAGAAGCAAATGGATTAATATTTAAAAATTCCTGTGTTTACTTGTAGATGCATCTCAAGGAGGACTAGGAGCAGTCTTACTGCAGAATAATTTACCAAGAAATTTACGAAAAGGTATATTAAGTAGAATTCATTATGGTCATTTAGGAGTAGTAAAATGCAAGAACAAAGCGAGAGAAATATTATATTGGCCCGGAATGTCGAAAGAAATTGATTTGGTACTGAATTGTCCAACATGTTTAAGTTTACAAAAAAGCTAACACTAAAGAACCAATGATTTCTAAAGAAATACCTAATGGTCCATGGGAAGTATTGGGAACAGATCTCTTTTACTTTCAAGGAAGGGATTATCTAATAGTTACTAGATTATTTTAGCAAATATGTTGAAATTGGACATTTGGAAGATTTGTGTAGCAGTGATAAAGCAATTGAAATCAATTTTTGCAAGACATGGCATTCCGAAAATAGTATATTCGGACAATAATCCACAATATAGCTGCAAAAAATTTAAAAAATTTGCAAGAAGATGGAATTTTGAAATCAGAACTTCAAGTGCAAATTACCCACAGTCTAATAGAATGGTTGAAAGACATATTCAAACTGTCAAGCGAATGTTAGAAAAGCTGTAGTTGACTACAAGGATCCATATTTAGTATTACTGAAATATCGTAACTCTCTTACTTCAGATGAAATTAAGTCACCTTCAGAATTGATGTTTGGAAGAAAAGTAAATGGATTGATGCCTATAAAAGAGAATTTCATTCAAACTGAACGATATGAAGACCATAAACAACATCTACTGAAGAGACAAACCTTACAAAAAAGCTATTATGATAGCAATGCAACATCATTAAAACCACTGAAGGTAGAAGATCAAATGTACATAAAAGAGAAAGGTAAAAAACTAAATGAAAGGGGAAAAATTATAGAAGAAGCGGAAAGACCACGTTCATACAGGATTATAAGAACAGATGGAAGAACTGTAGAAAGAAATCGAAGAGACATTCTTAAAAGAACTAATCAGAAAGAGTTTGCAATGCAAAGCAACTATGAAAATGAAAGTCATGAGGATGGACATGTGGATGAAACCGACACACCTGAAATACCTAGTAGTGGTACTTCAAATTTAGATGTACGTGTAAATTCTTCAGCAAACAGAAGTGTTAAGCCACCAAATACTGAAAGAGGTATTGTATCACCAAATTTTGCAAATGGACATAACTACGTTACTCGATCAGATAGGATTGTTAAAAAATCTCATTATTTAAAAGAATGTGTATAATTTATTATTATTATTATTTCTGTTAAAAAAGGGAGATGTTATACATATAACTGTATCTATTATTATTATTCATAACTTTAATATAGAATCATTAGATTAGAGTAGATGTTTGTATACATCTCGTAATCATCATTGAGCACTTATCAAACATATAAAAATCATACATCATTTTTGTGTGTTTGATAATGTCCGCTATCATAACCATAAATCAAGTTTAGCCGCACTTAAAAAAACTTTTAAATTGTTGATAATTCCGCAATTATTGCATGCAGGTTAACTAGAGACACAAAATTGTAACCAAAAGATGAGAACAGCATAATTTAATCCTTTTTAAAGCAAATAATGCACAATTTACAAACATATAAGAATAAAGAAACTGAGCTCACTGAGCCGAGTAACAGAGTGAATATATATATATATATATATATATACATATATTTATATATTTGTGGTGCGGCCGACTGCACTCAAAATTCAAGGTGCACATCTACATGTTACAGCGGAACAGCTTGAGTATAGGGCCCTATTGGAGATTTTTCGGCTTGGCGACCGAAAAATGTCACCAAGCCATGGAAAAGCAGTTAAAATTGAAAACACAAGTTAGAAGAAAGCACGTTTTAACCAGAAAAAAATGTTAGAATATATGTTTAAACAGCAAATTTAAAGGTACACTGCGGGAAAAAAAGGCAGTTCTATTTCTCGCGTTTTACTGGGCCGATTGACGAAATTCAAGTTGCGTTTCTCATGTCTCGAAAGCGCGACTTAGGATATGTATTACATTTGTATATAGCATTATTCTAACACAAAATCGGACTTCTGAAGTAACATACCAATTTTTTTACATATTTCGATTCTACGACTTGAATTATGCCAAACTGCCAAGTTTTGTAAAAATCGCAAGAGTAGTTTTTAAAATATTAGCTCTGACAATTTTAGCTGTGCAATGTTAATTGAATTTGATATATATTTATTAAGCTCTTTTTTTTATTAAACTTAATTGATTCCTTCTTTTAGAATTTGAAATTTAGGTTCATTCCAAATAAAATTCACACATTTTTTATGATTTATTTTTAAAATTTGCATTTTAAAATATTTTTTATAGATTTTTCGAAAAAAAGTTTGGATAATAACCTATGAAATTTTTAACATCATCTTAAAGTAGGTGTATTTCTAGGCACACCTGCAAAAAATTAGAGTTTTTTATTCAAAATTTTCCAAGATATACATGAATTTACATACTGGAACGTTTTGAAATTTGTCATCTTTTTTTTTTTGAGCGATTATAATGGCAAATGTGATTTATGGATTTTGTTACAGCGAATTGCCATAACTATTTTTAACCTTAAATTTCAATAAATTTTTACGGAGAATTTAATTATATGGAACTTTTCCCCTCAATGATGCGTAATAAATATTTATGAATATTATATGAAAAGCTACTTTTTTTAAAATTATAGATGATTCTGTTCAGATTTTAAAAAAATTAAAAAAAATTTTTTTTTTTAATATTTGTATAGTTTGACCGCCTAATCCGTAACCATGAGAGCAAACACGCATGCGCCATTCGGACCGAATTATTCTCAAAATAGGGTGGAAAGATGCAGACTTTCTTTCCCTCCAGCATATCTCTTTCCGGAGAAGCGAAGACTCATGTGACCTTTCACGTCGCAGCAAGTGATAATGCCCCTTTTGGACGAGTGTATGTGTTTTGGCAGAATGCCAGCCAGGGTTACGTTTGAGACGGCGAACTATAATTGTAAAATTTTACACTTGCCGTGTTATTGTCTGTTAGTTTAACTTCATTTAAATCGAATTATCTGAAACTGAGAACTTTCGTTTGATGTTTCATGAACTGTTTTATTTCTTTGTCATTTAGCAAAAAAATCTTTTAATTAAAATATTTATCCTTTGGTCATTGCTTTAAACTTTATTTATAGTTAAAATGCCTAGAAAATGAAAAGCTGTCTTCAGCTGAAGCGCAACTGATGTAATTGGTATTTTAAAAAATTTGACAACAATGCAAAATGTATGGAAGTGTAACAATCGAAAAATCCTAATTTTCTTGTGTGAGCACTGAAAGTAAATGTAAAAGAAGAGAAGAAAATTAGGGAGAAAAGTAAGCAAAAATTTGAACGGGAGTTTGGTTGTCAGAAATACTAAGATGTTTCGAAAAGTTGGATGCTTTTGAATAGACTTTCAGAATACTTCAAGGAATTTGGGTGTTCACTTGGACGTGTAACATCAGCAAATACCATCAACTGAGCTTGAGCTGACGGAAAAGACAAAAACGATATCATTGCAGATTAACGGGAAGAGCGACTGATTTTCGACTATATGGATGGTATAAATTTAAATTACGTCACAGAACATCATATCGTATCATAAATGGAGAATCCCACGATTTCTCAGTCGAATTATTTGAAGATTCAGGGATTTATCCAGTGATGTATATGAATGTTATCTAAAGACGTTTTCCCTCTTGATGAAACCAGTCTTTCCTTTCATCTCATGCCTTCAAAATGCCTAGCCTCTAAAGACTTGTAGCGATCGCATCGGACTATATTTCTTAAAACGCAAGCCTCGGAGGAAGACAAAGGAGAACAGGTGGTGATGCGTCTCGGAGAGGAGAAAGCAGAGCGTCGCCAGAACACACTAACTCAATGCTCCTGTAATTTTCGATTTTGAAATGCTATTATATTATTCCTGCGCGTTTAAGTAACTTAAGTAAAATAAATTCTAACTTGAATATGGATAAGTTTCATCTTACTTTATAAGCTTTTATCACGCATTCAAATATATATTTAGTAATAAATCACCTAAATTGATGACCCGGTATCTCAGCATGCACGTGGACTAAAAATTGTGAATCTTATTCCACCGACGAAGCACGAGGCTTGGGTGAACTTTTCCTCATCGGAATCTACAACTAGTCAGTTTCTCTTCCGAAATATTCAATTTATTTGATAAAATGGAAAATAACGGCAGAGATCAAGCCACTGGAAATATAGTCCATGTAGCGGTAAAAGCTCTTCCCTTCTGGCGAGTAAATCCGGAAATCTGGTTCCAGCAGATGGAAAGCCAGTTGGCGTTGGCCGGCGTAACAGTGGAGTGCACGAAATTTCACCACGTAGTTTTCGGCCTTACAATCTGAGGAGTTAGCGGTTGTCGAAGACATTAATCTTAACCCTCCAGCCGAGGCTCCATATACGGCGATCAAAAACCGTCTGTGTACGCAATATGCAGATACGTAGGAACAGCGGCTCAGAGACCTCATTTCCGGGATGCAGCTCGGCGACAAAAAAAAAACGAGATTTACCGTTTATACCTTTCAGATAAATCCACAGCGTCAAAGATACGGGAGCAGATGTCTCGATAGTTCCACCCAAAATTACGGAGCGCAATCAGCCACCCGCCAAGCGTCAACTTTTTGCTGCAAATGAGACTACGATACCTACTTTCGGCCAAAATCTCCTTAAATTGGACTTATCTTTACGCAGAGAATTTCATTGGCCGTTTGTCATCGTTGTAGTCTCTCAACCTATTACTGGTGCATCTCCTCTGCAGATGGTGACCAAAAGCAACGAAGATTGGCGACCATGTGGGAATTATAGGAAATTAAATAGTGTCACCATTCCAGATCGGTATCCTGTTCCTCACATACAGGACTGTCTTAAAGTGTTAGATGGGAAGCGGATATTTTCAACTCTGATTTGGAAAAAGCTTATTATCAAATTCCCGTGAGAGAAGATGTGGCGAAAACAGCCGTTTCTATACCATTCGGTCTCTTCGAATATTTATTCGTGTCATTCGGGTTATCGAATGCTGCGGTTACATTCCAGAGGTTTATTCATCACGTTCTCAGCGGACTGGGCTTTTGTGTGCCATACTTTGATGATGTATTTGGTAGCATCTGAAAATGACACCCAGCACATGCGACATCTTAACATGGTGTTTCGGCGATTCACGGATTATGGTATAGTATTAAAGGCAGCTAAATGTGTCTTGGTTAAACCAACTGCGAAATTTCTAGGACATATGATAACTCCGTAGGGTATCACTCCCTTGCCAGAGAAAGTTTCAGCAATTGTGAATTTCCCGAAACCAGAAACTGTGAAATAACTTAGACGTTTTCTGGCTATGTGCAACTTTTACCGCCGTTTTATTCCGAAAGCTGCAAAAACTCAAGCAATACTTAATACGTACCTGAAAGGAGCGACGAAAAGCGACAAAAGACCAATCGCATGGACGGAAGTAACCACAAATGCATTTGAGAAATGTGAATAAGATCTGTCAGACGAGACGATCTTGTACCATCCTTCATGAGAGGCCCCACTCGCAATTGTAGTTGATGCTTCTGACACAGCTATGGGTGCAGGTCTTCACCAACAAGTTGAAAAAGGATGGCAACCTCTTGCTTTTTACTCAAAAAAACTATCTCCAACACAACAGAGATACAGTGCATGCGATAGAGAGCTCTTCGCGTCATATATGGCCATAAAGCACTTTCGACATATGGTCGAAGGTCGTAACTTTATTTTATTCACAGACAACAAATCGCTTACATTTGCATTTCGGCAAAAAGAAGATAAATGCTCTTCACTACAACTAGGACAACTGGACTTAATCAGCCAATTTATGACTGATATTCGCTTCTTAAAAGGTTCAGACAATGTGGTAGCGGATGCACTGTGTCGGATTCATATAACAGCGCTATATATAAATATAATATATATCCTAAGTCGCACTTTCGAGACATGAACGTAATTTCAATTTTGTCAATCGGCCCTGTAGAACGGAAGATATAGAACTGTCCCCCCTTTTTTTTGGCAGTGTACATAAGTAAGTGGGGGGTATATTTTAATTAGTAATATCGAAAATACAAGTTTAGCCTTAGAAAAGCAGTTAAAATTGAAAATAGAAGTTAGAATGCACATTTTAACAAGAAAAATTTTAAAAACAAATTTAAAATATATATTTAAACAGTAAAACTGAAAATAAATAAATAAGTGTAGGCATATTTTTAGCAGCCATACGAAAAATACGAATTTTAAGCTGTAAAATTGAAAATAGGAGTCGAGAATACATGTTTAAATTAAAAACATGAAAATAGGAGTTCAGAATCCATGTTTAAATTAAAAATAAAGAAAAGTTTGAAAATATGCAAGTGCATGGAGGCATATTTTAAGCAATAATATTGAAAAGGCAAGTTTTAACTGAAAACAGGAGTTCAGAATACATGTTTAAATTAAAAATAAAGAAAAGAAGTGCTGGAAATTTAGTAAAGTTTACAAAATCAAGGTAAATTTACAAAGAAATCCTATACTCTGCCTAGTTTATGTCCCTTACAATTTCTAGAAATTTGTTGAAAATATCAATATTTTGCTCCTTGCAAGATTTAGTGAAAATGTAAAAAGCCAAATAAAATTTAAAATCTGTTTGCAAGGAGCTTTTTACATGCCTCCATGTACTTTCTATTGTGTTTGTATGGCACCCCGTTTCTGATTCAACAAAATACAAACTATGATTTACTTTCAAATGCTCAAAACCCTTCCTACTTAAAAAGGTATAGCTTTTCCAACTATCAGAATAAATTGTGGTTCCTGGCTTAATCCACTCAATAAATGCCCAATAATGTTCTCTCACTTCTATCGTAGACAGCTACCGAAAATAGTTTGCCAGATTCTCTCTCAACCCCTCCCAAAACCCACTGCTTCTCAAATGCATGCTCTGTATTATATTTCCGCTTACCATATTTGCTTTAATCTGTTTCTACTATCTTTCCAATACCACTTACACTGGTGAAAGAAATTAAGAGAATTTTCATATTTGATCTACGATCTCCAGAACTACTGAACAGATTTTAATAAAATTTGGTGTGAACATAGGTTAATATAACACAAACAAAATAAACTTTCAACAGTTACAATAGACACACATGTTCGTGCGTAACACTCATGGGAGTCTGAAGGTCTGAAACAGCGGTTACAGAAGACACAAAAGAAATGAGTTAATAGGCGGTTGGGTCCCCTCTTACAGTCATACAGGCCTCGCAGCGTGATGTCATACTGGAAATAAGGCAGTTTATCAGTGCCTGTGGCAATTGGTCTCACTCATTCAGCAACGCTGTTTTCAGTTCCTGAATGGTTCTCGGAAGGGGGTTGCGTGTTGCAATTGCTTTCCCCAGAGAGTCCTAGACATGCTTTATAGGGTTGAGGTCTGGAGACCTGGCTGGCCAATCCATCCGGCGAATATCCTCACTCTCGAGAAATTCGTCGATCAGAAGAGCTCTATGTGGCCTTGCGTTATCGTCCTGTAAGATGAACTCGGGGCCCACTGCACCATGGAAAACGTGAACATAGGGCTCCAAGACCTCATCCCTATATCTCACATCAGTCACAGAGCCTCTGTCAAAGACGTGGAGAGGTGTGCGGCAATCCAACATGATGCCTAATCAGACCATTACACCACTACCGCCATAATTGTTGATTTCGCGGACACTAGAGAGTAGGTACCGGGTTCTTGGCTCTGTCCATATAAAAGTACGGCGAGAACCGGTGTTTAGGTTAAAACAGGACTCGTCGATGAACAGAACGGTCGCCCATTGCTCCGTACTCCAATCACTATGCTGTCTACACTATGCTAATCGGACTTTTCTGTTCGTAGACATGAGCGGGACGCAAACAGCCCGTCTTCTACCAAACAACCCTCTCTCATTCAGTCTTTTGGAAACAGTCACCTTGTTACACGGGTTCCTCTGGCTGCATACAGGTCCCAAGAGAGTTGAGAAGCTGTAGCCCCTCTGTTACGACTCGCTAAAATGGACAAATAGCGATCTTCTCTGGCCACCGTGGCTCTTGGACGACATTGCCCAGGCTTTCTCTCGATGGATCCAGTATCCTGGAACTGTTTCGATAAGTTACACACGGGGCTGGGCGTTAAATTAAACTCTTTGCATATCTGGACTTGCGATTGGCCTGCCTCTAGCCTCCCCACAATTCGAAACCTCATTCCATCATCTAAACGTTGCTGGTTACTCATTTTCACTGTCCCGATGTGAATTTAACCGATTGCTGCAAGGTAACACCAAGAAATTTGCCTAGGTGTGCTAGCGAACGCAATTCGTCGTACCCTCCACGCGCTTATAAAGCCTGTTTTTCTACTGGCTCCGCCTACACACATATGTACACTTACGTATTTGCCGTACAAGATTTGCATTTTTATCTAGAAGCAGTGGTTTTTCCTTCAGTTCAGTTCTTTTCATGCAATTCGATAAAATATACAAATTCTCTTAATTTATTTCGCCAGTTTATTTTTTCCGATGATAGTTCTATATAATCTAAAATAGTTTCGTTTATAAATTGCCTCCAGTCTGCTAATGCATTAGAAGCCATAAAGTACTCCCCTTGAATAGCTCCCCTTTTAGTCCCTCTGAGCATTTCGTATGTTAAGAAAAATATTTCATCCATCCTCAACTTACTGTTGCAAAACCATGACCCATATCTAATTGACTTCTGAGATCCACACTCCTTCCCTGCCGTAACTTTCTTACACACACACATAAAACCAACTGACTTTGATTTTTCAACACATTGATTCAACACATTTTCTGACATATAAATTCCCCTTTTATCAAGCCTGCTTCCTTTAAAAAGTCTAAGAATAATTGCAGATTTTGACATTAATGAACAAGGAATCTTCGTTTGGCTACGCCAGGCTTTCCTAAGGTCATCCTTCCATTTGAAAATTTAAATTTTAAATTCTTCGTTAATACTCCCCAAAACTTCTCAACAACACGTAAAACAGATGGCATCTTAATCTAAAAATATAAGGAAATTGAAATAAAATGAAATGAGAAAAAAATCAGTACAACCAGTTCACGCAGTCAACTTCTGCTGCAGCGAAGAAAATAGCACTTTCCAGAAAACACGCATGAATGAATGCGACAGGGTTGCCGAAATGGAGTACTCTAGAATTCTCTGGGTTACCAGAAAATACCGTCCAAAAAGTGTGCCAAGCCGAAAATCGCCAGTAGGGTCCTATACTCAAGCTATACCGTTATAGCAGTCCTATATACAAAATTTCAGCGTTCCGAGGCTAGTCTTCTTTGAGTTATACGAAATACATACATACGTATGTACGCACAGACACCACGAAAAAATCTCTTCAGAATCCATTTTAAATCAGTTTTATAATTTCATTGGAGAAAAAGAGTTCTTTGGTTTGTCTTTTCGTTTAGATATTACGCAAAAACATCGTTAAATTGCATTCGATAGAGGTCAAAGTGGATATTTTCGTTGAAATACGAGACCCGAAATTTTTCGCGATGACAATACTTCCTTTTTACTTCGTACAAGGAAGTAAAAAGTGCCACAGAAAATTATACGAAACGGTTTATCCAAAACAATCTGACGAGAGACCGAGTTGTTTGAAAGAAGGACTTCGAGGTAAGTATTTAGCGGAATTACACCGCTCATTATTAACAGTACTGCCCACCAGTGTGGATGCAGAAAGAGCAGTTTCAACTGCAGGTAATTTGTGCACAAAAATACGCTCCAGGTTTGATAACAGTTCAGTAGACGGATTATATTTTCGTATTTTATATTTGTATATAACAAAATTGCTTATATTTTTATAGTTTATGCATTTCTTTTTGCATAAAAGATGGTAAAGAAATAACTGTATTTTTGTATCTTTTTTGAAAAATACCTAACATCAGTATTAATACCGGTATTCCAGTACAACCTTTACAAAATACCGAAAAAAGGTAATGCATTTTCGGTTCGGTATTGCAATCCCTAGATACAATGTAAAGTAAACAGAAACATGGAAAAACTTCTATTTCAAATGTAAAAATTTATTTTCATCTATAAAAATTTATAGCTGGTTTACCTTAGTCATAAAAAAACTGGCCTTCTGTGAATTAAATGAGATCTAACAAATTATTATGCACTAAAAAATAAAGGTTAAATATTATTAGATTTCCTGCAATTATCATGCAAATCATTACGTTATTTATGCAAATCATCGAAGACCATCAGTCAAAAATAAAGTCATCAGTCAATAAAGAATTGTTTGTTTGACTCACTGGTTTCTATTAGCATGTTGGATTCTCCCATCCATTATCTGGATCTCCTGTGTGTACTCCGTAAGGTTGGTATGACGCATACATTTATTTCAGACCAACGACGATTTCAAAAAATGTTTCTACCTGCTTTACCATTGGAAAAAAGGTGAACGAATTTTTCCTATTTTTCGCAAAAAATTGTAAATTGTTATCTTTCAATAACCAATCGGTTATCAGTTAACGAATCCCCAGTCATCAACGATCATTTGTAGTGGAGAACTAGTTTTCCCTTTACATGCAACTTCAAAACGATCCACAGTGATTGGCTGTTTCATACCGTGTGACCGTGCAGAAAAATTGGTCTAAAGATTTGCTCGGAAATGTTTTGAACATGTGATACGACCTTAAATTTGACAATAGCCCAAGAAAGAGGTTCCCCAAATGCATTGTATCAGTTCATCTTTATTGTAGATAGTCTTATTCTAAAATGATTCTTTTATGATTCCTTATTTTTAAGTAAAGGGACTTAGTATGCACTCAAGGGCGAAGCTTCTTTGTTAGGAATTAGAAATGGTATAATTTGAAACCTTCGCATTACTTTCTTCGTTAATGAACGGGAGGGGCTGAACAATTTTTTGAAAATTTCAATCTGAAATGGAATTTTAGACATTTCTTTTCTTTAAGGAAACAGGAGAACGAAGGTCTAGGATTAACATGCACGTCTCATATGTGTCGTCGACAATCTTTCATTTTTGATTTCGATCCACCAATGAATAAGCTTCGTCAAAGAAGGCTACGTCAGGAGATAGAGGCTATCTATGCAACCTTAATACTTTTTGCGCTTGTGCGGAATACCCGTCAAACTGGTGTCGAAGCAGACCCAGCCTTAATACTTTTTTACGCATAAGCAAAATGGTGTTCGACTCGGTGTCGAAGTTTATCGAGACTTCGAACAAATATGTCTAAGTCACGTTAGCAAGAGTTCAAAGTTCTGTCATACCATTTTTTTCCCTGCCGTATCGACGTAAATATAATCACTGATTATTTTTAGTAGCAAAATTTACAAAAAGCTTTGTCAAAGTACGAATCCTTTTGAGTTTTTTGATTTTGTACCGTTGTGCTCAATTTCCTGCACACCTGGCGATTTGGAAATGAGACCTCGCGAAGGTAATTTTTCTCTCCATGATATAGCGGAGCAGTAGTCAAACGGGTTTACGTAACGTATAAGGAAACTTTCTTTTAGATACAAGTTCTTTGATTCAACATCACCACTGGGGTTTCCGTTGGTGCTAACGCCACCTTTGTGTATGACGCACTCATTTTACAGATAGGAAATTTTTAAAGAAAGGTACGACTTACCACCGGGAAATAAGACACTTACAGCTTAAATGCCTTAATGAAGTATTTATGATGTATCTTTTCAGATAATTCTCTCAGTGTGCCTAGTAATACTAGTGGCACAGCAATGCAGAGGGGACAGCAGTGAAGACGAAGATGAGCCACTCGGAGGAGTCAGCATCAAAGTGTTCAGAGGTCCTTCAAAGAAAGTCAATGGTAGACAAATATTCGCACCATTCGGATACTACGTCAAAATGCCGGCAGATACTAACAAGCGAAAGAAGTCTGAAGACGAAAACGATGACGACAACGGACAATTCAATGACGATAACGAAGAGCAATTCAATGACGATGACAAAGAGCAATTCAATGAGAATGACAACGAGCAATTCAATCAAGACGATGACGACCATTTCAATGACGGAAGTACAGAAGATATGGACGATTTCTGAGTTTGCCAACGTTAAACTGCAAAATGCACTCATACTGTCATTTCATGTGAAACATCCCTCATCTGTGTACAATTCATATAATAAAGATTCATTTAATTTTCTTTGAGTTTTGTTAGAATATATTTTTCTTTTAAATACTCGCCAGTTTATCCCACATACAAATACTCTTTTTGGCCTGACATTTGACATTAACTTAGGAGTCATAATGCTGCCATGAGAAACAGTAAGGGATCTGACATGGATTTAGTGTAGATTTACTTAAAAATATAAGAATCTAAAAGCACATACTACTTATCACCTTTCGATAACAATTTTAAAGTTGGTCACAATCAATGGCTTTACATACATTGCATTGAATATATATATATATGTATTGAACTAATGGAGGAGAATTTAATAAATTTCCAATGCTTAGTAACACGATCTCATATTATGGTGAAAATAGAAAAAAATGTTAACACGTAGGATTTCCTTTAGTTCAACTAACGTATTATTCAAATTTTTGTTATCTTTCCTTAACTCCTCAACTTCCTCTCGCATTTCCTCGCCAGGATGTAAATTTAATGTTAAGTGAAGTGAGTATTTACATGGGTGAATCTTTGAGTTTACTCAGAGCGTGTTTTCGCCAGCCAGCGCAAGTTTCGTTTCTGACCTTGCTGTTACGCTGATACGCTTTTTGACCATTTAAATAATTACCATGCCTATTATGTGTCTAGTTAGCCGTAACTTAAATGTGCTAGTCCAGCACTATTCTTTTTAGACTTGAATATATTTGTGTTACAAATTCTTAGTTTCCATCGCAAGTTGTCGGTGTTATTCTAAAGCACGAAGTACGTGCCTTTCTGTCAATAGTTAAGATTAATAAAGAGTTATTTTCACCCTTCTTCTGTGCTGGTATTACTTCATGCCTGTGCGAGAAGTCGCCAGGTTGATTAATAGGATCTATATTAGTTTATGTGGATAAAAAGAGGGAAATCCCATGGGCAAAACACTAAGTCTTTTTAGAGGAAATAAAAGCATTGAGAATATCACTGATATAATTTTCGCATTTACTCACTGAAATGAAGCAATGATATTCGAACTAATTTTTATTCATAAAAGTTGTAATACATCCCAAAATATTATGGAATATTTTGGATTATGGTAAAGCACACCAAACATACCAGCCAAGGAATGAGATTGACTTTTCTAAGGGAAACTAGCCAGCATTCACGTTACACGAGGGACTGGAACCCATGTCGAAATACCACAATTCAGTGGTCTTATTCAGTTAACCCCTGAGGGACTATTGTTTACAAAAAATAAATCTTTTTATAGGTCTTTAGCAGTTTACTTATTAACAGAATATTTTATGCGGTTTCTGTGCGTGCCAAGAAGACCATCAACTGTACTTTGAACAAGACTAAATAGAGGAAATTTCCCCCCTTTAAATTTTCTAATTAACTTGTAGGGATTTATATTTATTTTAAATAACCAGTTAAATTTAATTTTAAGTTACTTTCCTATAAGCCTTCATTCCCCTTATTGTCATTGCCAGAATATTTAAATTTGGTAGTGCGCGTAAGAAATGCAAATTCTACCATTAAAGTTTAAATATCGACGTTACAGTAGAGAGAGAGAGTCTGGGAAATTACTGTGCGTGCTTATACGCAAGCTTCGCTTAGCAGTTACTGCTGATTAGACGTGGCTTAATCGCTATTATCTTGCTGCCACTAGACTCATCTACGCGCTGTAGGATACAGGATTGTATGAGCCCTGTAGTGTAATTCTACTATTTGTGAACTTTTTGAATTCTTAAGTTTGATTCTACTGTTTCAGTTTCCGCCCAAGTTAAGGCGTAGTATTTAGCGTCAAGTTGACGCATTGTAAATTATTTAAAGAGCTTAATAAAGGGCAATTTTAACACTTCTTCAGTGCAATAACTATTTCTCAAGATTCTACACAATAGAAAGAAAGTTTAACTTTACAAATTCGTAAGTTTATTATACGAAATAAGCATCTTCAATTGCGATTTTACAAAATTACAAATTACGCGCAATAAATTGAGAGTGATCAAGCTTTCACGAAAAGCAAATATGATAGCTAAAGTTCCTGGAATATGTTGAAGCTCACGAGAGCTATAAGCCAAAGGGAGAAATGACTTTGTCAAGGAATTTCTAAAGAAAACTGACTCGTATTCACACTACACATGAGAAGAATCATAAAACTCAGCATGCAGCCAACTCGCTCACCTGGATTCGAACGCAGGAAGAATTACCAGTATTCAGTGGTCCTAACCCCTCGGCCACCAAACGAATATTATGTACTGGAAATGATCACAACTTCTTATAAAAGGCTATCTAATAAATTGTAATTACTACCTTTCTTAGAGTTCCTTCGTAATATATGGCATTAAAAGAGTATATGTCATAATGTATGCCTTTTAATAACTCAAACTAAGGCTGATAATATTCATAAAAATTATCTGTCGGGTTCATCATCAATTGAATAGTTAAACTTATTATCCGTAACCTAGGGATTATTGGCCGCTAGCATGAGATGGCGAAATGAATTTATATTATTAAAACTACACCGATGATCATCATGATACTAGCATATTGATGACTTAGAGTGGTTAGTGGTGGTTACAACCCACTGGTGGTCAATACATATATAACCTATTTGAGCAGTGAAAAAATTAGAAAATAAAGTTAAATTAAATCAAAGGATACTGGTGACGAAGACAATCCGTCTCCAATGGCCTATGGGTTGACGGTTATTCATGTGTGCTAGTGTGTTTACGTTGTCAACTCATATCATTCATGAACCAGTCATTTGAGCAATGATAGTACATGCGAGAGAGAGTTGATCATTTGTTTGTTTGGATGCGACTGTCCGCTCAAATTAATGTCAAACAGATTTTCGTTGAATTCTTAAATGGACAGAATCGGATGAACTAGTGGTCATTAGAATATAAACTTAATTTCAGTAATCCGACTTCCAACTGATTGCATGTTGCTGCCACCAAATGATTATACGTTTAAGATAATATTTCTTTCTTTAGAGACTTCCCTCTTCTTTTTTTTCCATTTTATATATCCTTACCTTGGTAGACATCCTCGGCAGTCGTTTATTATACTTGCTCGAATGTGTACCATGGCAGTCTCGGTATCGGGGTATAAAGCAGGGCTTGTGGAGTCGGCAGGGAAACGACCGACTCAAACTCCCTCATATATATGTAAACATACACACACGTGTTACAGCTTATTTTGTTTAATATAAAAGAAGTAATAGATGCTACAGAAAAAAAATTGATGGCACAGCAAATTATTTATGTTAATTAGCATTTATTATGAAATGGAAAAACTGGCATTAGTAATTTCGAAGAAACAGCATAGCTTCGGCAAGATCTATGTTAGAGGACCATAGATCCGATTTGATAAACTTCAGAGCTGAGAACTTTCCACACTAACTTGATTAGGGGGAAGAGCTGTTTCTGTTAGGGTTCTTCTTTTAACTTTTCAGGATAGATTTTTAGAAGTTTTAAAAGAGGTGTCTCAAGTTCACTTGGAGATTAAACACCGGGGGTCCTGCTGTAGGCTGACCACTTGTCTATGCAAAGATGCACAAGCATCCCGCAGCACACGCTCTAAAAAGCAGTTATCAAAGCAGTGCCGTCTATGGTTCCCTAAGGGCGGTTTGTGCCGCCGAACTTAGTTTCATTTTTAAAAGAGGTGTCTTGCAAGAGTAATCATATTTCTCTATTTCTCCAAAGCCGTGTAGAAATCTTGCTTGTAGTTTTTCATTTTTATATCTTAAGGCTCTTGGCTTCTTTATTTTTAGTCGCTTTGCCTTCCCTTTTCAAGCTTATCTAAATATTTCTCAAAATGTAATTCATCACTAGAATGATTATACTGACTCAGTTGCAATGTCTGCAGTCTGACTGTCCTGATTTGAATACTCCAGTTGTTCTGAGAATAAATTCATTCTTAGTGAAAGTTCATAAGATGACTTTCTTTGGCTTTTTAATTTGTTCATCATCCAACAAAATTCGGTGTTTTGGATCTACATATATTGAACCCAGCAAGATCTCATTGTCTAGCAAATTAGTTTCTCTTTTCTTCATTGAGGAAATTATTCCTTTTGCAATAAGCTTCCCGTTTCAGAAGGCACAAACATCACACTCTTCTATTCTCACCTCCTGTTTATTCTTCAGATTGTAGCTTTTTTACAGCTATATACAGTGTAGGAAGAAGAGTTTCCAGTTCTGGAAGATCATTTCACAGTCTTTTTGTTAGTGAAACGTTAGGATTATGTACATCTTCTTAAAAAGTTCTCAATTCTAACAACCTCTATATCATCAAATATGTATTTCTCCATCACATTGCTTGATCAATAATTGCTCCTTTTCTTGCTCACTTCCTAAGAATGGCCTCAATTTTGGGAGCTTTTTCTGTTATTGCTGCTTACCTAAATTTGCCAATGAGATTTGTAACTAAATGAATCAGTTTAATCAAGAATGACAAATATCACATCCATCGTCCTCCCTTATATTTATTTATTAATATGTCAATAAAATAGAAAATAACTATTTATTAATGTACATAGTCCATAAATAAAAAGAATAACTCAGATTGTCATTAAATATTTTTTCAATTCACTTTAATTTCATCCCAAATTCAAAGTGTCCAACAAAAACTGGAGTCGGAGTCGACGTGTTTTTAGCGACTCCAGCTCCGACTTCTTTTACCCCAAAATCTACATAATTCCGTTTCCGACTCCACAGCCCTGGTATAAAGACACTGAGCTGGCGGTTTCCCGTAACCTGTGAGTGTGAGCAGGTAGTACTGACTTCTATAACTAGACTGGCACACAGCCAAAGTAGTTACACTCTGTTAGTCCCTGTGAAGGCTTCAGACATCCCGCGCATTACTGGTCGAAGCATTTAGACGACCAATTAAATTTCCAGGCGAATAGGGCTGAACCCGCTAAGTACCAAGTTTAGAGAGTGGTAACTTCTCGGGCCCGGTCAGTGGGCGGAGATATGGAGAAAAAATTTTAAAGATCATAGCTGGTCCAGTGTGGGACCCGGATCCCCGGCAAGGTAAGTGTTTTCATCTCGAAGGTGGCTTTTTGGCTGGACTACCACGCGTTGTTTAATATTGTTATTAATTATATATTAATAACTCAGCTGGAACTCCAGTCCATGTAGTTTCATCTAGTTTTTGGAGCACACAAGTGTTTTATTGTTGTTACCTTGGTAGAAAGTGTGCATAATGTTCGGATTTGAGACCTTTGTGCATCAAAATCGCGGAATTCAGTGATAGAGAAAGCTTTCAATATAATTTCGCTGTTATTTTCTATCAGACCCATCTTTAGAGACCAATTTATGTTATTTGAATGTGACAAAGAACACAAAAGCTATCTGTCCAAGGGGCTTCCGTGAATGCCTTCCTACAGCAATATTATATGCTCATTGAAATAAGGAGTAACTATGCTTTTCATGAAAACGGAATGATTTAATTGGAGAAATATTTCTTTGAGTTTTATTGTTTTATATTAAAATTAAAATAGATTTCCCTCAAAACTTGCAAAATTGGACATCGGCTTTTTTTTCTGCCAAGGTATTCATATTTTTGTAGTGCGTTAAGACTTGTTTATATTAAAATGAAGAAGAAGAAAAGAAAGCGTGTTCTAAAATTCTTCTTAAGAAAAACCTGAAAGCAATTAAGCAAATAGCATCTGGGAGTAACAAATTAATCTCAAAGAATACGCTGGTTGAAATCGTTTTCCATTTCTCGTACCCGTCGCACGATTGCCATATGAAAAAAAAAAAAAAAAAAAAAAAAAAAAAGAGAGAGAGAGAGAGAGAGAGAGAGGCGGGAACAAATTTATGAGTCACGACAGATTAAATTTCTGTTATATTACATTCTTATTAAGAAAACGAGATGGCAGCACTAGCTTGCATGCGATTTCAACGGCACATTTGATTGCAGAAAATTGCTGTCAAATTTCTTCGGAGTAAGAAATGAACTTAAGGCAGTTTTAGTCTTTTTTAGGAATTTAAGATGTTTAGTCACTTGTTACTAAAGTGACTAACAAGGACTAAACCGACAATGAGCCGAAATTGAAAAGAGAGTTTCGAATGCAGAGGTTTAAATGCAGTCCAAAATAAGCCTTTGCATACTAAATAGCTAAAAGAAAAACACTTAAGACATTTTGATGCTCCGTCAATTGCTAAATACAAGATTTCAGATATATTTCAGATATTTCAGATATTCATGATATCAGATAATCATATTTCAGATATATCAGTAGTATATTGTTCTTACTTCGGTTAGTTAAGTGACCAAGGTGAAACACACATATTATATGTCTTACAAATGATGTCTTTGTGGAGGAATTTCCGAGAAAATTGGAGCACGCGGCCGAGAATTATAGTCTCAGACCACTGGTAGTTCGACCCTGGTTTTAATTCCGATGAATGGATTAGCTTCATAGGTGTTTTTCCACAGTTTTACTCATTTTTAACGTCCATACAGAAGATTTGCCCTCAGAAAGTTCTCCAAGATGATATCCTTTTTTAGGCATTATCACCCTCATGGATTTTAGAATAAACAAACCAAGTCAACTAACAGTTAGGTTATTCGGATATGTCAAAGTACAGGAGGACTACCTGCCTAAGAGAATGAATGTTTTGTGGAGGACTTCCTAAGGAAAACCGGCTCATATTCACATCACACATGAGAAAAATCACGGAAACCAAATCATGCATCCAGCCAGTTTGCCTGAACTCAGGGCAAACTCTCAATTTTCGACGGTCTTAACCACTCTGCCAACCAACAATGGGAACTGGCTCTCATTCGCATGCCGTATAGAGAAAGCCACAAAAAACAACATACACATAATCCATTTGTTCTAACTACCAATAAATCGGCAATTTGAACTACTAGGCCATTAATTGGTATCTGTTACAGTTTTATGTTGCTGGCCATGAGAGGGATGAGCTCTTTTATTTTATGTTTATTATTTTTTCTTACCGCTTTGCGGATTATTTAGATTGAGTTGTAGTGACAACGATAGAAAAATGATGAATGTTCTGTAAATAAACGAATTGTAGAGAGCTGTAAATAAAGTTTTCCGTGTGATAAAATGGCTAAAAATCCAAGTGTCCTGTGGATTCATGAAGGAAATGTAAGCAGAAAGATTTTCTTATCAAATATTGTTAAACGTTGAAGGTAAAAATAAGAAAATACAAATTAGAAAGACAATAAAACAAAATGGTGCCGAAGTCTCAAAATAACAGTGATCTTTAGATAGATTATGATTAACAGTATGGAAGTATTTATTATTGCTCGATTAGTGACTAAATATTGATTATTAAGATGGATAACTTAAAAAAGCACTAAAAAGAAGCGAGGAATTCCAAGAGCATCAGTTACGAGACCGAACGCTAAATTGGAAGAGGAAATAGAATCGGGTAATATTAAATTTAATTTATTAAAAGATGACTTAACCATCTTAAATGAAAATGAAAACGGTATATTAATATTAAGCACATTAATATTAAACTTTCATAACAGACAAAAAGGAGTATGAAATAGACATACAGGATAGCCTGGAATATAAATATAAAATTGTGCAAATCGAAGATTAATAGAATATTTAGAAATAGGAAAGATGTTAAATTAAGTGAGATGCCATCTAATTCTTCTACTATAGAAATGGTAGAAAAAACAAATACAAATGCCGCTAAACTTCCAAAACATAAATAAACTTAAAGGCGACATATGTAAATTTCAAAGGTTTTGGGCTCAATACGAATCTACTATGCATAATAACTCTGCTTTAAAAGATGTAGACAAATTTAATTGCCTCAGATCTCTACTAAAGACACAGTTTTAATGTCAATAATGTGCTTACCACTAGTTGTTGAAAATTACGACAAGGCAATAAATATTCTGAAAGAATGGTTTGGCAGAATGGAAATGTTAATAAACGCACATATGAAACGTCTGCTGAATTTAAAGCCTGTAAAAAATGGATGATATCAAAACATTACATAACTTATATGATAGTTTAGAAATTTAAATTAGAAATCTTGTAAAGATATTGAGTGGAAATTCAATGTAGAAAATGCGGACTGTTTGGATGGTTTCTGGAAAGGCCAGTTAGATCTATCAAATCATGTCTGAAGAAAATACTCATGAAAGCTTCACTTAAATTTGAACAACAGTTTTAATTGAAATTGACGCAATATTAAATTCACTTCTATTGTGAAGTCGAAGAACCAGAACTGCTGAAACCAGCTCACTTTCTAGTTGGACGAAGACTGACATCTTTATCATCTGGCAAATTTCTTGAACCCGATTCACTAAAGAAAATTTAATAACACGACATAAATATTGACTACGATAATTAAAACGTTTTTGGAAAATATGAAAAAAGGAATACTTACTTGAAATGAGAAACGTAAAGCAAATTCAGAGAGTAGTGCCGTTATAGATCTTTTGAAGGGATCTGTAGTTCTAGTACATGAAGAAAAACTACCAAAATTATTATGGAAGATGGGAGTTGTACAGGAGAGTTATCCAGGACGATATGGAAAGATAAGGGCCTGCACTATCCGTTTAAGCTAATGTAAATCCTCTTCGTCATCTTGTGTAGTTACTGTACCCGATAGAAAAGACTTGAACTCCTTAAACTGAACACAGTCAATTTAAAATGCGAACACTGAGTCTACAAACATTTAAACTTGTAGGACATTAGAAACATTTAGTGTTTAGGATAATTTCAGAATCCATCTTTTGATGAACCAAGAGTTTATCGAGGGGAGGATCTTACAGTTTCATGTTGCTGGTCACGACAAGGAGCAGCTTTTTTATTTTATGTTTATTATTTTTTCTTACCGCTTTACGGATTATTTGACTGAGATAAAGTGGCAACGATAGAAAAATGACGAATGTTCTGCAAGAAAGCGAATGGTAAATAGCTGTAAATAAAATTTTCCGTGTGATAAAATAGCTAAAAATCCAAGTGTCCTGCCGATTTCATCAAGGAAAGGTAAGCAGAAAGATTTTCTTATCAACTATTGTTAAATGTTGAAGATAAAAATAAGAAAATACAAATTAGAAACACAGACAATAATTCAAAAGCATCCACAATATCTTGGATAACTGGTGTTCTACTGTTGTTAAATAGCACAATTAATAATGCTGGAACTCTATGGTTTAATAATTGTTTTAGATCATATGAATATGGTAAAACGGAAGAGGACTGTCTGCTCCAAAAGAATAAGTGGCTTCCTTTAGGACAAAAAGGAAAGCTAGCTCATTATTCTCGTTACAGACGGGGAAAACCACGAAAACCAACTACGGAGCTAGCCCGTTCACCTGAGATGGAACCCAAATCAAACTTCCAATATTCAAAGATCACTGGTGATATTGTTTTTTCTTAAGGCAAAATATCTAAGATCAGACATGTCATCGCGGATGATTTTTTAAAGGAAAATGTATCATATTTATACCGCTGTCCAGCCAGTGTAGTGATTAGTAACCTTGACTACAGTACCGGTTGGTCCCGGTTCAAATCCCGAAGAAGGCATGGATGTTTGTATATGTATAGTGTCTTCGCGGCAAGGGGCACCTCGAAATACACAGCGAGCCGGAAGCCCTGTCGGGAGATTGTTGGTAAGGGAAGAGGGGTAGGATAACCTCGGGCCAGCCCCGAAGGTGTTCCTCCTCAAAACTGGATCGGAACTGCACGGTTAGTGAGACGGAACAAATCCTGTACAACAACGGTGAAATTCTGGTGTCTCACCCACTTCTAGATGTGTCATATTTATA
>KK121828.1:308478-327598 GCA_000611955.2 Stegodyphus mimosarum
TGTATCTGTTAACATTATGTATGTTTTCCTCCACATTAAAATATGTTTTGTGCAAAGCTATATTCATCATTTGCATTAATGTCTCTTGAACTGTAAATAAAAATGAGGATCGCCTAATGGCTCTAACAAAAGAACCCGCTGAAGACAAAGTAAACTTTTTTTTATATTCCCTCTGGCTATTTGGATTTGAAATAAACAAGGATTAAAATGCAGAGTCTTTACCAAAAATAAAAAAATAAATATAAATAAATAACAGAGTGACATATGCTTTTCATATTTTAAAAAATTCATTATTTATGTACATTAAATTTTATCAGAAAAATCTGATGTTTTATTTTGAAACATTACTTGCTTAAGTGTATTAGAATGAATCTATTTAAATTTTACTCTAGGGGTAATAGGAGGTACTATTCTGTTATCAGAACTGGATTCAGAAATGTATGTATATATGCACATATGGATAGATATATGTGTTCGTGTATGCATATATATATATGTACATACGTATGTATGTGTGCGTCTACACACATGTACACACGTGTATGCATAAAAACATTTCTGAATCTGTTCCCGATAACAAAAGAGTACCTAATAGAAATATTGAAGTACTGATTTGATTTAAAAATATGCTGTATTTCCTAAATCTTCAAACGTACTATATATGCTGCACTTCAAACGTAATACTCATCTTGTATCATCGCAATTACCTTGGCACACTTTGAAGAATCTTATGGAAGATAAAGAACACTGAATCTTTTTGTAAAAAATTGTATATTATACACATAAAATACGCTCTCAAGGGCTCACTTTTCATGAGTACAGGTGTCGCGATAGCGAGGTACCCTAGCTTTTCAGGTCATCTTCTTAGTAAGACGGGTATCACGATTCTGACGCCCCAGTAATCTAGCCCCCTTCCTTTTTTCCTCCTCCTGGATACTACTTTTTGCTGCTTTTCCCCCCTCGTGGTTTTCCTTTTCGAAGGTTAGGGCTCGTTATGAGAAGCTGCTACAGCTCTTGCATCTACCTTCGAGGGGTGAGAAAACTGCCAACATGATTAAGGTACTACATGGAAATCTATGTCATTGTAAAGGAGGGTACTGGTATTTGAGGGGCGAGGTACTGTCCTCAGCACATTGCTTTGGCCTCTGCACTTAGTTGTCCTCACTGGTGTGAATTGGATAGTTTCCCGAGATTTCTGTCGGTGGCCTGGGGATAAGCCTTCAGGAAAATCGACTGTGGGGCTTCAGTATGCATATAAGTCTGGCTAGCCCTATAAGCGTCTGGCTAGCCTACAGGATTCTGTGTTCTCTTGTTCGGCTTCAAGGTGGGTGGGGCAGTCGGACAAGAGTCTTATTTTTTTCAACATGACTTCTTCAAATGTCTCAATTTATCTGATCAATAAACCTGATTCTAATGAAAGCAATCCCAATACTGCAAATCTTGATGAAACTATTGTTACGAAAATACGAACAGATGAGAACGCTAATGAAACTAATGATTTCCCGTCGTTCCTTGTTGCCTCTAGTCCTTCTGACGAATTACAAAAGATGTCTTCTTTAATAGTGAGAAAATACATCCGCTCGTGCATTGGTGAGCCAAGGAACACAAAGCTTCTTCATTCTGGGACTTGCTTAATAATACCATTTTGGCAACTCAATCTGCTTCCCTTTTACGTCAAACCAATCTTAGACAAACATCTGTAACTGTGTCAGCGCAAAAACACTCAACTTTTGTAGAAGCGTAATCTGGGAAACCGACTTTGTTTATTTCAGAAGAAGCTTTCGTTTCCGAGTTAGTTGACCAAAGATTTGTGCTGCTAAGCGAATCAAGACGCGCAAGGAAAGTCAGTTGATTGGCACGAAGCACGCCTGGCCAAAGAATATGAAGGATGGATACCTAAGTTATCCTGTAAGATTTTATATTTCAAATCCTATGCGATGTTTCCAGTGCCAGCGTTTCGGCTATTCCAAGATGGCCTATAGTGGCAACCTGATTGCACTCGACGCTAGATGATTGGTCTCTATAGCGATTATTACACAGTTGCGCCATTGTATATAAACTGCAAGGGTGAGAACCTAGTATTTTCTATTTCATGTCCAAAATAGAAGCTGAAAAGGGAAATTTGGACAGCTAAAATGACTAAAAATGTTTCGTACACTGAAGCTAGAAGAACAGTGGAAAGTTCGCAACTATGCCCAAATACATCTTTTTCTCAGTGCAGTAAATTCCACAAGATCTTTCGCCACCCAGACCAGACATCTATCAATGATTCTAGCATTCCATCATATATCTTCTACGTTTCAATTATATACTTATTCCAAAAGAAAATCCATAAACCTAATTACAAAGGTTACAAAAGGAACCCATACAAAGGTTACAAAAGGAACCCATACAAAGGTTACAAAAGGAACCCACACAAAGGTTACAAAAGGAACCCAAACAAAGGTTACAGAGGTTTTTATTTTTGTAGTGGTGGAAATTTCGTAGCGATCGAGATTTGAGGAAGAATTCTAAGCATTGTTTCTTTACTGATTTCGCTACAAATAATGTATACCTGCAAAAACTTCACTTCTCTTTCTTCTATTACAGGAAAATTCTACAAGGAAAAAATTTAAAATCGAGTTTAAGACAAAAAATAATCATAAATTTTCGATAAAAGCCGTTGGAACTTGTGTACAATAAAAAGAGCGCATACGAAATTGGCGACGTTGGAAACTGAATGTTTGTTATGCGCATTGATGTCTTAGAAACTTATGTGTGTGGTTACCAGAGTTTGGTGTATTCTGATGCTTTGGCGACTTCTACTACGGTGGTTTCGATAATATATAAGTAACTTTTCAAGCTTTTCTGCATTGAGAAAATTTTTTTCTATACATGTTAGAATAATTGGTTTACCTGATTTGAACTTCTGAATATACAGTAATGTCAATACAAATTCAAAGTGATTCTGTAATTAGGAGAAAAAAAGTACACATATATCTATATGGGATCATGTATTAAAAATGTATACCATTTTAAAATCAAGGCACATTTAAATTTTTTTCTAAAAGTACATTATTGAGAATAAAAACTAAATTTTTGTTTTAATATAATAGCAATGACCAGGTTCTACAAAATATTTTAACTGTCAAAAGAAACTGAACTGAAAAACAATCGGATTCAAAATGAAATTTCTGTTTCCAGCTGCCGAAATCGTTTTTATTTGGGGGGGAAGGATTCGGCGTATGACCTTGGAGACGTTCATTTTAAATTAGAGGCTACTGCTTTAGGAATGCTAAAAGCATCTTATTACATGATGCTCTGGCTACCGTACTTTTCGCTCAACGATTATTTTTATTACAACTATTGTATTTCCTAATTATTGTTACTATATCATCAGTTCCAAATTATAATTTTTACGAAAAATGAGCTAACAGAGCCAATTTAGGAAACATGACCTTTCACCGTATTTGAAGAGTGGAATCATCTGAAACTCAAATGCCTTTTTCTAAAAGCCGAACTTACCTTAATTAAATCTAGAGCCTTAAGAGATCGGGAAAATTTGCATTGTTACAAAGCCGTTGTAAATTTTTCTTTGCAAAATAATTTGTTCACATGAATTATAAATCCAAAGCCTAGTACTTTAAGATCAATTCACCGTTGATAAAAAGTTATTATCATGTAAATAGCCTTGAAACCGTTAATATTAAATAAATGATTGTAAAATACGAGTATTGCCCTATTTGAATCCCTGGAGTGGCGAAAGTATCTTCAAGTAAAATCGTAAATTTTTCGATGATGTCACTCAGTTGGTCAACAACAGAAAGAACTACATAAAGGAATTTTTACACAGCACACGAAAATGTATGATCTAATATTGATATAGTTTTCCTTAGAAAGTTCTTCCCGAAGCCACTCCTCCCTTTACGAAAACAGCCCTTACCTGTTTTGCCATAATCAAATAAACCAAACCATCGGATATTGATCCGCAAGAACTGTTAAAAAAAGGTTCGAAAATGCAGAAAAGCGGTTTCCTAAGTTTAGATAGATTGATTTTAATTGAAGTAAAGGAGGAAATACTTTCGTAGGGGCTTTTATAAGGAAAGGTGACTCGTAGTAAGACATATTTTGGTACAACACACTGTTCAGTTAGAACAATTTATATTCCATAAGATTCCATTCATATAATAAGATGAAATCTTAAGCATCTTATTAAATGAATATGCATTAGAAAATGAAATAGTATAAAACATTATACGTACTATATAGTACATTTATCAAAGATCTAAAGGAACACTACTATACAAACAAGAAGTAGTGAGTACATATATATGATTTCTACGAATAATACAAACCAAAAAAATAAAAAAAATAAAAAGAAAATCTGAAAGGTTTCAGATTTTAAATTATGTCCAAAGAGGCCTTTTTTTAACATTTTGTGTGTTACCTTTATTTATTAAATATCATGTTCTTCGCACTTAAACCAGTTCAACAGCAATATCGCAAAATAATTTTTAAATGAGCATATATTTAGAATTTCCCACGCACAGTTCCGCGCGCTAGAGATAATTTTTTTTTTTTTTGCCCCCGTAGAGTGTTGTCATTGCCCGCTTTTAAATCGTTGAGTTTGTTAATCAAAAATTCATTAAAGTTTTACAAAATATGAAATCGGTAATAAAACAAATTCTAAATTTAGGCTTCCACATGCCTATATTCACAGCAGAATTACGTCATTCAAAATTCGATGGCTCTAGGTACCGTCATTTTATCACAATACGAGAAAAACAAACATACTTTTATGCGCATTCTTCATTATTTTATTTCTTTAAATATAATACAGGGCTGCAATATTTGGTGGCAACAGTTTGAAAAGTGAAGCGACATTTAATGTTTCCAACGCAAAATTGTAAAACGAAAACAATAGTCCTTCAGGGAAAAGCCCCTTTGTACTAATAAACAATAAATAACTGACCTCCTGTCAAACATACCGCTCATTAATCAAACAGTGCATATCATTGAGGAACACCATGCAAACCAAGAACGTAACCCTTGCCAACAACTCTTAAAACTTTCAAGAAACATGACATTGCAAGGGATTTACTTCTTGCCAAATTTGAATTAAAAACCAAAGCAAATTCTTTTGCAATTGTTTTTACCGCGTGCTGTTCCTTAAAGGAAAAGATCCCAGACACTAAATTATTCCTTACCGACCTACGTAACATATGGCATTAGGAGTAGCTCCATTAGACTTAGTAGTTACTTTAAATAACATCAATGAAATATATTATTAAAACTAATAAAGATTTTAGCTACTAAAACGAGTGCTTATTGCTTTTAAATCGTTTAATTTACTAGGGCATTGTAATTTGAAATATAAATTAAAGATGGTGTATAAAAAAATGAATGCAAATATTCTATAAAACTATTATTATTTATTAGCCAATTGAAAGATAACGTTTGAATGGGAAAAACACGCCAAAACTATCTCTCTAAGGAAAGAGATGCCTTCGTGGAGGGTATTCCAAAGGAAGCTATCTTGTTTTTACGGGTCACATAAGGAAAATAACCATGCAAACTACTTTTATGATTGGGATTCGAACTCGAGTTGGACTACCAGTGTTAAGTGATCTGGTGCCTGGTAGCCGCATAGCACAATGAAACGTCACCATAATATCAATATAAATATACCACTGATGACTATGCTTGCTAGCACAGCTAAAGATAACGCAAAAGTTTTGAAATCTTTCCTAATTTAGGAAAAAATATGTGACAAATAATCATTTAGAGGCGATAATAATACCAATATTCGCCGTGGGCTTACTTAGTTTCTAGTTGAGCACACGAGAGCTATATGACTAAGGAGTGGGATGGCTTCGTGTAGGAAAAAAACATGTAGGGCTTTTAAGATAAATTAGTTCATATTTACGATACACACCAGGGAAAAATACGAAAATACTCATGCAACTAGCCCGTTTTCCGCGATTCAAAGGCGAATATAATCCACTCGATCACTGGTGATTATATCTGATGTCGGATTAGGAAACTGGATATAATTATAATTTCTTAATTTTTCTTAAAGACATGAAATGAGTAATAGCTACTATAAACCTTTACTCCATCAGTATTAAGTTAACATTTATTTACCTAAATATAAAAATGATTTAGATTCCTTATTCCAAACTTGGAGGATGAGTTGAGCATCGTTGATTCTAAACCTTTTCTTTACCCTTGCAGATTAGGTTAAGTTACTGCTATACAACGAAGCTCACGAGGGCTTTCTAGAAAAGGCAAGAGAAGTCTTCCTGTAGAAGTTATTAAGGAAAACTGGCTTACACTGTCGCTACAGGTGAAGAAACGCAACCACGCACAGAGTCGTTCCATCTGAGTTCGAATCTGGGACTAACTAACGTATCCAGTAGTCTTGAACAAATTATTATCGCAGGTAACTATTACTAAACTTAGATACAAATCTAAGTTGGTAATTTTTGAAAAGTTAGATGTGAAACAAAGAAAACTGTATCCATTGAATGGTTTTTCAGGAAACGTATAATATCAATACTATCACTTACCGGCTCCACTAGTGGTTAAAACCGTTCAATACTGGTAGTCCGACCTGGTTTGGGCTCCCTCACAGGCTAATTGGCTGGCTGCATAACTGGTTTTCTCCATGTGTAACGTGAATACAAACCATTTCCCTCAGGAAGTTCTCCACGAAGACCTCCCTTCTCTTAAGCAGATAACCCTAGTGGCACTGTCGTGTTTAAATAACCTAACCAAACATCTTCCGATTTAGTGAGGTAATATCAGGATCAACGTTCATTATTACTTTCGAATCGCAGTTAATCCGAAGCCAATTAAAGAACGCACAAGAAAAAAGAAACGCGTTTAATTAACAGAAGAAGGCTACTAACTAACTCTATTTTAAAGTACTTGAAAGTGCAAAATAACTTCATTTGCTTACATAAATTAATTTTCAAAACAAAAAGAACGTACTATAACATTAAAAAACCATATTTACAAGAGAATTTCAAAAAGAAGTTTCAAACTTTTTTAATCGCGTATTATTTGGTAAAATCCTAGCATACTTTACGGCCTTGGTGCGATTTTGAAAATTGTTCCCAACATTAAAATGACGCGTTTACGTTTGCCGTTTCGGTAAATTCAGTTGAATCCATCCGATATATCAGCACGTAGTGCATGTTCCACATGCTTTACCCTCCCGCGTTTGAGGCAGCGGAAAGCCTTCAGTAGTATGTTAACGTCTATTATTCATTGAAGCACAGCACGTTTTCTTCCTCACTCCAACTTCCAAAAAAGACTTGGTGTTTAAATATTGTTCATTAAACTGCTCGAAACTAAAATGACTCAAGCTCACGAATGCAGAATAGCTATACAATCAACAATTCAATAAATGAATAAAAAATAAAATAAATTAGTAAGCCACAACCCACCAAATCTCGTCATAGTCATTGATACAGAATGTAAACTTTACCGCCTCCCGCATGTCGCGAAACCTGCGTGTCCTGTAAACTAGGATTAGGCTTACTGTTCATATATCTTAGATGATGGACAATTAAATTATGTACTGTTATGCATCAAAACAATTCCTCAGTGCCATAATAACAACTGCTGCTGTTGTCTCAAATTTTCTTTCCTTTTTTTATTTTTCGTAGATAAATTTTGTTAGTAATGTTGTAGGGTTTATGTTGCTAAAGGGATGAGTAGGCGATTTTGGCGGCTTTTTCGAAAAGGTAGCCAAACTATCGATATTTATCGCAACTCGGCAAACATTGTCAACATATTAAAATAAAACAATTAAAAATAGAATTTAAAATACAAAAATGATTAAAATTATAGTTTACAATTTATACAATAACATACATTAAAATTACAAAATGATAATATTACCCATTAGTATTCATAATACATTACTGTTATTCTGCCGCATGTGCAGCGATGTGTTTTCGCTTAAAAAAAATTACAGAATTGCACAAATTTGGCGCTCACATTAAATAAATTATATGATGCGTTATTGCTGTTTTAAATCCCATTAATTCCAGTTATAAAAAAATTAAGCTTCCCAAAATAAAATTATAAAAAAAATTACTAGAACAAAATTTTTAACATGGGCATCGCCAAATTTGGCCGGCTTTTATTCTCCAGTTTAGCTAATTTAAATTTCACTAGTTTTATAATTCAATAACGTAAGTTTTATACAATAAATAAAATTCAGTAGCTTTGTTAGTCGAATGTGCCATTAAATAACGGCAAAAAGAACTGAAGAATAATTAATGCATTCTACACGATTATCATTTGTTTTACATTGCTGATATTTGATGATAGTTTTTCCATCTTTTGGAAATAAACAGAACTTACTTTTTAGACAAGGCCCGATTAATCCGCGAACCGGTTAAGCGCTGAACTGTAGTATATCTTTTCAGATGGTTTCTAATATTGTGTTTGAGTTTTCAAATAAAATGGCGCAAAAATATTGATCCAGAAATATGCAGTAAAGCTTTTTGCATTATAATATTATCAACAATTATATTACAGTCAGATCTGCAGTGATCATTAAAAATCTGTTTATAACAAGGTTCCTCAAACTATGAGACATGTACCACCAACGGTACATTACATTATTTTTCGTCGTAAGATTTTCACACAAAAGATTTAAACGAATATAAATGCAAAATGACGCCAGTATTGATACATATATGGGTACATGTTGTATTCTTATTTATGTGGTACAAAATAAAAAAAATTGACAACCCTTGGTTTATAAAATTTGAGTTCATATGCATAACATATAATTTTAGTCAGTTTCATGCTTTTGTACAAATTTAATTTACTAAATTATTTCCGTGAAAATTTTATATAAATTTAGTTCCACTTACCAAATCTCAACCGAAAATTGAGGTATAAGTAACTAATTTAATTACGAATTTATACAGTTCATAACATTATGTTATACGATTTTTAAGCAGTTAGAAGCTAATAATCAAGAAAAGTTAACGTTTTGTGAACTAGGTAATCAGATAAAGTATTGCAGTGCCTAATATCATAAATATCAAATGCAGTATCTATTTAGATATATTGCTACTTTACATACATGTAATTAGAGTGCGTAACAGGTGTATATGTTAACTAAGCTTGAATAAGCTTACTTCTAAGTGTTTTAAAATTGAAATACTGGTAAGAATTTATTCAAAGAGGAAAACTTGACCATTATTAAATTTACATGCAAAAAATGTACATAATAAACAAAGACATGTAAGCAGTGTTTTAAAAAACAATGTAAGAAACAAAAGATATACAACTTGCCAAACCTTCAGTTCTAAAGCCACCAGTAAACTTGTTTTATACTAAGGTACACACGGACACATATCTCAGTTGTAGTTGTTGTAGCAATCTTGCTTTTAAGCAAGAAGAAAGGAGATGAGGACTCTGGCAAACGCCATTTCCTCCAGTCCGTGAGGCATGGTAAGTTAGAAGAAGTTGGCGAGCAAACGGCCCAACTTCGGAATTCTTAGGTAAGAGTTGTTTACTAATTCTGCAGGAAGGAAGTATTGAATGTTCTCTTTATCGCAATATTTGGCGATATAACATATATCAGTTAGTGAAACACTACTGCAAACGTATCATAAAATTAGAGTTGCCAGAATTGGAAGTTTTCAAAAAAGGTAAATTTCAAGCCATCTTCTAGAAATCTGAACAGCATGGAATTCACATATCCCAACACTGAGAATCAAAACTTCATAAAACTGACTAAGAATCCATACGAATAATTTATCGAATGAAAAAAATATACCTATTTAATATACCATCTAAATGCGATTACTTTACCCAGTTCATCGAAAGGATGTCAAAGGAATTAATTTAAGCTAGGAATGTTTTGCAAGTGAGGAAATGCATCTTTAATAGATTCGCAATGCTTCTTTAATCGATTGGCATTTACTAGATTAGCTATTTGATACATATATGTGCCACCCAGAGGGAAAAGTGGTTAGTTGTTGACTGCCATACCGGAGGGTTGAGGCTCGAATGCCGGGGAAGGCATGGATGCGATTTGCCCGTCACTTTAGAGAAGGCAATGGTAGCCCACCTATTAGGTGCCTCCGTAATAAAGAGACCACTGCTTCTGCGTTAATTAATGTTCTGGCCTTAATAGTGGCTAACGCTTATAAACGGCTACAGCCCGCCATTGGGAAAAAGTACATATATGTGTATATACAAATTAATCATTTTTACAACACCATATCTAATGTTACACTAAAAGATTTTTCTAATTGTTTTTATTAATATTAATCAGTTTAAAATTCGTAGTTCATCTAATCTCCTTACTTAGCACATTTTGGGGCTTAGCAACAGTATTTTGCTACTAAACAGGTAAAATATATTTTTCCATTTCAAAACCTTTGTTGCTCTACAGATTTTAAGAACTAATTCATCTTCTTATTCGTTATTTTTATTTTATGCTTTTTAATCGAATTTTCGTTTAATAGTTTTTCATATGTTAGATTCTTCTGTTTTCCATGTTTTTTGTGATATCCACTTAAATTGAAAGATATTATTATTAGATTTTTAATTTGCTAAAGCTTTTTAAGCTTTAGTAAATTAAAAATAAAAATTAAAAATAAAAATTAAAAATAAATTTAAGTAATTTGTTTTTGTGAGTTTTTTCGGAGAAGCACATTTTGTTTTTACAAATCAAGCTTTTTAAGCTTAATTTTTATATTTTATTGAATCCATTTGGTTTAATTTCATTGTTTCAGCTAGTACTTTATAACAATTCAAACCAATTTCCATTTATTGATTTTTAATATCGTAGCTTGCTAATTAATAACAGAATAAATTTGATAAGACTATAGTATTGCATATTCTTGATAGAACGCACTAAGGGCATAAAATTATGGTGTAATATCGCTGACATAAGTAGCACTAAATAAGATGTTGACACGGTCTTTCAAAATGTCCTGGCTGAAGACAGCGTAAGCGTCATTTTAATTCTCTTAATTTGTCTAACCCCTATTTGTCTAATTTTGAATTTGTCTTAATTTGTCCCTTAATTTGTCTCGATCGATTCATGGATATCGATCGAGCTGTAAACATTCCTTGATTTCGTGAGTTTTTCCACAAAAAGCACATTTTTTTTCTTGGTAGCAACTGCAGTTGCTGCACTTGCGATAGGTGTTTTGATTCGAAATTTCACATCGTCAGAATGCTCATTCCGCGAAGTGGGAGACAATTCTAGACCCTGAAATTTTGACTCTTTATTCTCCTTCAACTTCTTTACGCAAAAATTTCAAGAGATTTGAGAAATGTGATCCCTTGTTATTGAATAGAACACTTCTCTGCCATATCCTAAGCATCTCAGCTGAAAGACAAAACTCGACATGGGGTATTACCAGGAAGCATTACTGTCTAGGTTTAAATCCAAAGACTCAAAAGACCTGAAGTGTGATTCTATTTTGTCAAACAGTGACACTAGAAGCAACTTATCCTTCCCTTGCAAGTGTACGTTTTGAATAATCAATTTAACATTTTCCTCATATATATCATTTGTATTTTGAAAATTTTATCTTTTAATACGGCTTTATCCGCTTGATCATCCTTACTAAGTCCTTCCTTTAACACCTTAGCCTGGGCTTCTTTCAAAACTGAAAGCACTATGCGTCGTTGAACGTTTTTTTCCTTAACATATCAACAGCCACTTTAACCTTTAAATGCAGACCCACTCAAAATCTGTAATTTTATCAGAACTCCTGACAAATCCTTCAAAAAACCATTACTCAGTAAAGCATTACTTATTGCACCCGAAATGTAACTCAATGTAATAAAAATGAACAAAAATATGCCATAATATTAATTTACGGTAAATAAAAATTAGTTCAAATGTAATTGAATATGCATTTCCAGATTGCGGATTGCTAAATGCATATCTTTTCCAATGAAAATTTAAACTAATACTTTACCTTCTATATTTTTGTAATGCAAATTGTCCGATACTTTCGCAACTCTATTAAAAAATAAAATCCTGTCAGGAACGCCACTTTCTGTGTCGCGTGCAAAACTCTCAAAATTTTCTTATCGTTAGATATTACATCTTTTCACACCCGACTGCAGTAGGCTCCGACAAAGAATGTATAGTCAATTATTACAAATTCAAATACAGTTCTGGATATTTTAAACATTTAATACAATTCTACTTACAATTATATTTACAAATTAGGCACACCTACAATGACATAAAAACTGTACTTATCTGCGTGTCGAGAATAAGCCTAGACTGACTTGACTCAAAAACTCAGACTTAACTCAAGCCTAAACTAAAAAACTTTTGAAACTCGAGCATCGCAACCTTAAAACGCAGGTAACCACATTTTATAAATTCAGAAAATTGAAGAAACTCCCTAATTTGCTGGAACTAACTGATGCTCTGTTAATGGAAAAGTGCCAAAATTAATACAAAATTCTTTTGTAATACCTCAAATTACTGGTGAATTAATGTATACTTCAAATTTTAGCCACCATATAGTAGCCAAGTACAGAGGTAGTCGAATGTAATGTGACTTCAGGCTTTGGCTGTACTGCACGTTCCTGCTTTTATGCCGATGTTTAAGGCTAAAACATATCTCCAAAATGTCTAATCTACTTATATACACTCACGTTTGTGAAAATTGCAACACCATGAAGGACTTACGCGAGTGAGCTGAAATTTTCAGGAAATGCAAAGTAGCGCATGATATGCAAATGATTAGAATTGCAAATCCGTAGCGCATGCGTATGCTGAGCAGCGCCCACTGAACGGCTGATGGATCCGAATAAATAGACGGCTGTAGCGAGGCGTGTATGGTTATCGGTGGTTATCTGCTAGTGGTAAACGTTAACTCAATCTGTACTTATGCCTCGTCGACGAAAGAGAGCGAGATTTGAACAACTTACAGAGTTTGAACGAGGGAGAATCATCGGCCTTCGTGAAGCTGGATTGTCGTATCGTGCAGTAGCCTCTCGTGTGCAGCGTAACAGCAGCACAGTGATGCGCGTTTGGAAGCAGTGGACGGACGAGTGTCGGACAACTCGGAAATCCGGGAGTGGACCCCGAAATGTGACGTCAGCTCGCGATGATAGACACCTGGTCCGCATGGCGCGGACGGACCGTACAGCTTCCTCTAGACAATTGGCAGCACTGTGGTCAATAGCTACAGGTGTTTCATTGTGTGCTTCATCAATTCGTAGACGTCTGCTGCAGTGTGGACTGCGCGCACGGACTCCTTTATACAGGATCCCCCTAACGCACGACCATCGCCGCCTGCGGCTACAATGGGCCAATCAGCATAGAGACTGGCGTGCTGATTGGCAGCATGTCGTGTTTTCTGACGAATCCCGCTTTAATTTGTGGTACCATGATGGCCGCATTCGTGTCAGACGCTATGCCGGTGAACGCCACCTTCCGGAGTGCATTATCGAACGCCACAGTGGACGAACACCCGGAGTTATGGTCTGGGGCGCCATAGCATATCATAGACGATCTCAATTGCTACGAATTGTGGGCAATCTGAACAGCAACCGGTATATCCGTGAAGTTCTACAGCCCGAAGCTGTTCCCTTCCTTCAAAGCTTGCCAGGCGCTGTATTTCAACAGGACAATGCCCGCCCTCATACTGCTCGGATTGTTAAATCCTTCTTTGCAGCGCAGCAGGTACAGCTTCTTCCTTGGCCTGCGTGTTCCCCGGATATGTCGCCAATTGAACATGTGTGGGATGTCATTGGTCGGCGTCTTGCTCGTGATCCTCGTCCTGTTGCGTCTGCAGACGAACTTTGGGTACGCGTACAAACGATATGGAATGCTCTTCCTCAGTCAGACATTCAAACTTTGTTTGACTCCATGCCACGTCGTGTAGCAGCACTTATTGCGGCGCGTGGTGGCCACACAAAATACTGATTCTGATCTCTTGTTCTTGTTTGTTTGCTTTGAACATTTAATCATTTATTTGTACCACTACCACTCAACTGTGTATTAAATTGCATTCAATTATGACGATTCCTTCTTGGTGTTGCAATTTTCACAAACGTGAGTGTAGATTAGACAATTTTGGGCGTATAGAAGTAATATTGGCTTTTTTTCACATTTGGCAACCAAATTTTTCATACTGAATACTGTCATAGTTAATATAAATAAAACAGTTATTATAAATAGAAAAATACATATTGTTGCGTTATGTATTGAATATTGAATTGTTCGTTATGTATTGAATGCACAAGTCGTTAAAAAGTTAACAAAAATTTATTCTTTCCACAAGAAATAAATCAAAATGTCGAAATATTTCTTCAAAGGTATTAGTACAATATCACAATATCTCAAACGTTAAACAGAATTCACTTTAAAACAGATAAAGTTAATCCAATCTCACAGCGAATTCGCTACAATCAATCACGGCATTAAGTAAACAAACAGCAGTTCGCTTTAAACAGCTACAACTACAACTGAGATGAGGTGTTGAAATTCGGCTATTATAAGCATTTGCATTAGCATGAGATCATTCTTTCACTTTCTCAATTTTTCTGGATGGCAACAGCAATTACGAGATATTTATTTATTAAATATTAAATGCACGCGCTCTTGTATTTTTCCTTTTCCGACGTAGCTTTCTCTTCAAATTCGTCACGTGAAATAAAACAATTTTAATTACAATTATAAATAAATAGCCAAATAAATATGAAATACGTAACCCTGCCCCCTTCCCATGGGCTGCACGTCCTGAGCAGTACAATCCTTGGACAGGAAGCCAACTTACAACTAAGACATGAATGCAATAATAAACATTACGTTACAATAACAAAATTAACAATAATTGCAATAAGTAACTTTCAGCAAATCAAATACTATCAAACGCTAAATTCAATTCAAATCCTATCAAATACTGAATGCAAACACTATCAAATACAAATACAATCAAATACTATCAAATGCAAGTGCTATCAAATACTAGATACAAAAAGGACCATGGTCTTATACTATTTACATTACTATTTACAATTATATACACTACGTACTATGGCCATAGTAATGAGCTAACCTGTCGTAATGGAACCTGTCGAAATAGTAATGAGCTAATCTGTCAAATGACTTTAGGCTTAGAGTTCGATGACTGACGGATCCGAACCATGACGTCGTTCAGCCTGTTTAGGACCGTGTACGGACCATCCCAAGGTGATTGTAGTTTCGGAGGAAGTCCTTTTCGAAGAGTCGGATTCCACAACCACACCTTGTCTCCTTGGTTGAAAGGATGTCCAGTAACTCTTGTGTCATAGCGGGTCTTCATCTTCTCCGTCGCCAAGTTGACTTGCTCTCGTGTAGAACGGTGAATCACTTCAAACCGGGCCTAAACATCTTGGATGTATTCCTCATGCGATGAAGGCCCATCTGCAGGGCGGCCAAATAAGAGATCACGAGGCAGATGAAGATCACGACAGATGCGCATCTGGGATGGAGAATTGCTGGTAGTCTTGGGTTTCTCTTCAACCCTAGTATGATTTCGGCACCTTTCTGAGCAGGGGCTTTCAGAGAAGACGTCGGCGTTTCCAGCTGAGGATCCCTTCTGATGATCGATAGTCATGTCCTCTGATGCTGAAAGCAGTTTGTTGTTTTTGAAGTCTAAGGAAAAACCGTATTTCCTTAAAAAGTCCAATCCCAGTATGCAAGGATCTGTAATATCCGCCACATATGTCGTGTGATAGTAGGTGGCACTTCCAAAAGTGATGTTCACGTTTAACTTTCCTTCTGTGTGAATTTTCTCACCGGACGCAGTCTGGAGGCTAACACAGGATGGCGTCCAAATCAGTTTATCCTTAAATTTTTGAGCTAAATCTCTTCGAATGAGGGTAACATTAGCTCCTGTATCAATGATCATATTGCAAGAACTCCATCGATATGCCCATTGATGGATAGTCCATTACTGTTGCCACTCACTGCAGAAATCTTGAGCGCTTTAAAAGAGGGTTTTTCACTGTCATTCAAACTCCGCTCCGCGATTATGATCATTAATTTCCTTCCTGCGTCGTTGCTGGAAAATGGTCTTATTTTCCGTTCCCCGGGCGCATATAAGTATTCTGTACCGTGCCCACGAGCATAGCGAAAAATGTGTACTTCCGATTGGACGTACTTTCAGATGACATCATTTTTTCTTGGCGTAATGACGTTTAGGCGAGCTTTGTTTTTGCTGAATAACGCACAGAAGTGACATGGAAGAGTGAATTTTTTTTTATGAAACGAAAAAATTTAGCTGCGCTGCACATGGCTTCCCGTTTCATGGAATAATAAAACTGTAAAATCTTTGTTAATATCAGATGCGATCTTAAGTGCTTAGATTATATAAATAGGTGGAATTAATTTAGTGCGAAAACCAAAACAGGACGATCTCGATCCAACTGTAAAGGCACTGTGTGATAGTAAAGTATATTATTATTATTGCAATTTTGTTTGCATTCTGTTTCTTTCACATTACAGAAAATATTTCCTTTGCAAATATTATGTTATTTCTATGTTAATGTCCATGCCATTCTAATATATTTGTTGCCTTAAATGAAAGAAAAATGTGCATTCAGTACTAACGCTGAATTTAATACACGGGTATAAGAAAAAAAACTTTCTTCTCTGACAAACACTATTTTTATGCAAAGGTACAAAAGATGTTATACGTTAAAAGATGGGCAATAAAGTAATATTATTCAATTTAAAACTTATCTCTATTCAAAATTTATATTAGTCTGACTTCAAAAATAAATTTTACTTTTTCAGACTGATTATAAATATTGCGAATTTGTTGTGTATTTGTGTAATTTTAGCTCCTAATGTCGTTTTTGCTATTTCCGAAAATTAACTTATCTCACGGTTTCGCTGATTGCATCATCAGATAATGGATATACAATGAACACGAAATAATTAATTAATAATCACAACACCTTTAATATGAAGAGTTCTAAATTAAAAACACATTTATAAAAATCTCTGCACTTAATACACATTTGCGGGGTTAGCACAAGAAGAAATAATACCTTTTTCTCTCTAGGAAAAACAATCACTTCATTTTTTATATTAAATTAACCACACTACAATGTTGTAAAAAGTGTAATCTCATAGCAACAAAAATATAACGCACGTAATAATCTTTTCAGTACTGCTATCAAAATGTAAACAAACAGTATGGAGATGTACCCTCGAATCCAAGCAAAGTGAAGGCGTTCCTAAGCGTAGAGCAGATGATGTCATCAAAAGCAATATCCAATCACGAGGAAGGATTTTTCCCTATGTGTGTGGTGCGGTACAGAATGCTTATATGCACCCCGGGCTGTTCTGCAGTTCCTTCGTACGTGGCCTTCAGCTCCGCAGTTCCAGCACTTCCTTTCTTGTCACTCGTTTTCCATCTCAGGGCATACAATTGCCTGTTTATATCGTCCATCTTATTTTCCCTAGCTCTGTAATGTTCGGCAGTTCCTTCGCATGTGCCCTAAAGTACCGCAGTTCCAGCACTTTACTGTAGGTTTCTTATCACTAATATACCGTCTCAAAGTATTGACTTGTCTGGATAAATCATCTAAATGAGCTATCAACTGATCCACTGTCTCTTGGACTCGCACAGTTCTGATTGGGTGGTGATCTCTACGAGTTGCTTGCTGAGCTGTCTCGAATTTCATGGCATACACTAGAGCGCTTTTTATATCCTTCGCATCTGCCATTCGCAGTGCTTTCTGTATTTCAGAATCCCGGATCCCGTCGATGAAGTACTGCAGGGACAGGATTTGCCTTGTTTCTGTCGGGCACTCCGAAAAGGCGAGATGGGACAGCCTTTCAACATCCGTGGCGAGCTCCTGGAGTGTTTTCGTAGGCTTCTGTTGACGGGATTTTAACTAAAGGCTGCTATAATCTTTTAAACACTTCTCTCCAAAACGCAGCTCCAATGCGCCGGACAGAGCTTCGAAATTTAGCCTTTTGGTTTCGGGAAGAGTCTGAAGGATATCCGCTGCGTCTGCTCTCAGAGAAGCGGCAAGATGACGGGCCTTAGCTTGGGAATCCCATCCATTTGCTTCCGCAACTATAGAAAACTAAGTCTTATATACTTCCCAGGAGGTCTTTCCATCATATGTCGATAGCTTCAGAGAGGGACGAGTAGGCATGGGTAAAATTTAAATCCATCGGTATTGCTCCCTGCCAGAGCTACGAATTTCTTTAAGGTATCAACTTCTTTGGCAAATGCAGAAACTTTGCCATCAATTTGTTTTTCGATTTGATGTTTGACGACAGAGACTCGTCCTTCGATTCGTTGCTCCACAGCAGAAAATCTTCCTTCTATTTGTTCTTTTACAGAAGAAACTCTTTCTTCAGTGTGTTCAACTTTATTTTCAACAGCGTCAATTCTGCCTTCCATAGTGTCGAATTTATTTTCTATTACGCTGGTAATTTCTCTTTTCATTACCTCTTGACATGCTTCAATCTTTTCTTGAACAGCCTTCATTTCTTCCTTAACAGATTCCTCCATCTTTTCTTGAACAGCCTTCATTTCATCTTTAACAGATGCTTGACAAGCTTCCATTTTTCTTTAACGGATTTCATCTCTTCTTTAACAGAATCTTTCATCACGTCTTTAAATGCAGCAAAGGCTGCCATAAATTGCCTTAGTTGCTCTTACATTGCTGTAGTAAATGGCATTAAGAATCCCAATTCCTGACACCAAAAATTGTTGCGTGCATACGGGCTCGTTATGTATTGAATGCACAAGTCGTTAAAAAGTTAACAAATTTTATTTTTTCCACAAGAAATTAATCAAAATGCTGAAATATTTCTTCAGAGATATTAGTACAATATCACAATATCTCAAACGTTGAACAGAATTCACTTTAAAACAGATAAAGTTAATCCAATCTCACAGCGAATTCGCTACAATCAATCACAGCATTAAGTAAACAAACAGCAGTTCGCTTTAAACAGCTACAGCTACAGCTTTAAACAACAGCTACAACTGAGATGAGAGAATGGCGAGGAGAGTGGTTCGAAAACCAGGGTGCATGGGTCAAAGGACCCTACCCCTCATCGAATGCATAAGTATGATTCTAATAAATTGGCAAGTACAAAATAACTTCTTAA
>KK121828.1:329399-364424 GCA_000611955.2 Stegodyphus mimosarum
GTTGTGAAAACTAGAAATGAAGTGATCCGTGTTTGTGTCACCAATGTTGTTAGTGCAAAACTGAGATTCCAGATGCATAGCTAAAAGTTCTGCTTTCTCAGTTTCAGTGTAGTGGATTCTTTGCGGGCCTTTAAGGGGCGGAATGAATGTGTGGCATTTTGTATACCTTTTCACCGCTTTCCACAGAGAATTATCCTCCACAGAAAGGGATTCAAGGTATCTGGTCCAGCTGTGTTGTGCATGTACATTAGTAAGAGACTTGACAGCTTCACATAGGCGATTTAACTTCCTTTTATCATCAGGATGGCGTGTACGTTGAAACTGTCGTCTGGCAGCGTTTCTTTCTCGCACCAGCAGTCTGATTTCCCTTGGACGATATTGCTTGTTGGTCTTGATTTCAGTACAACTGAGATGAGGTGTTTATATTCGGCTATTATAAGAATTTGCATTAGCACGAGATCATTCTTTTACTTTCTCGATTTTTCTGGATTACAAAAGAAATTACGAGATATTTATTTATTAAATATTAAATGTACGCGCTCATGTATTTTTACATTTCCGGCTCAGCTTTGTCTTCAAATTCGTCACGTGCTGCGTTGCACGGGAAAATAAAACAATTTTAATTACAATTATAAATAAATAGCCAAATAAATATGAAATCCGTAACAATATGACTTTAAGTAGTTCAGCTAATGTAATCTCAGAAAAATATTTACTGTTTCTAATCCGTATCTTCTCATTTAAATGCATTTTTATTTATCATAAACCAATCAGATTAAAATGTAGAGAAAAGTTTCTTAAGAACTGTGTTTATTGCCATGAAGTAGCTTGGCTTGGTAGACAATAACAGAAAGATTGAATCTGAAAGCTAAATATTTTACTCTTTACTGAATGGCAACATGCTGGCGCTTGCAACATAGTGTAATTTATTTCAGGTAGTGGCAACAGATTAGCTTAGTGTGTTGATTAAAACTGAGAAATGAACATCTTACATCATTCCGAATGGCGACATTCTAGTGCGTTAGAGGCAAAATATTTTACTTTGAACTGTGTTGCCACTGCTCGCTTTCAGATTGTTGAATTTATTAATAAAAACTCATTAAATTCGTAGAAAGTATGAAACAAATGAAAAATGAATTCGAAATTCAAAATTTCGACTTCAAGGTGCACATGTTCGGGTAGATGATTATGTGTATACAAAATTTGGAGGTTCTAGATGTCATCGTTTTTATACAATGCGAAGAAACATACATATAGATTCACATAAATGCAGGTACTTCGTGTAGTAATAGAGTTTTAAGTGTAAAGAGATTTTGGATGAAAATACGAATACTTGATGAATATTACAAGCCTTTAGCATATTTACCGCATATGACAGAGAGAGAGAGAGAGAGAGAATAGCAAATCGAAAACACTTAACGTCTTTCATTTGTTTCGTATATAACAGAATATTCTGTTTCGCTGTAGTTAATACAACCAGTGATTTTCATTTTTTTTCCTTTCATTTTTATGCATATCTTAGGAAGTTGTATCAACTATCACGTCTGATCTCGTGAAGTAAAAAAAGTGTTACAGCCATCTATTTTGGATCTTATGGAAAACGTGTTATTTGCCAACTTCCTGCATTACTCAGCTTAACTTCCTCGACATTTATTTTTCTATACCCTCATTTTTATTTTGAATTTATCTCACTTTTCCCCCTACACTTCAGAAGTAAAAATCACTATTTTCATCACAAACTAAACACACTTCTATCCCATTAAAAACTACACTATTTGAAAAATCTATCATTCTGGCGCTAAATATACACAGCATTATACAAATGCAAGTATAAAATAAACTGAAAAGAGTTTTCAGCATTGTTATTAAAATGTCTGATGAGGACACCGTATGATTTCCTTATACGGCCTACTAAATTATACACATATTTGCTGCACTTCATTAAAACTTATTTCCTCGAATTGTTCTAAGTTAATTAACCGATCCCTCGAAGCAAGTTGAAGATGACACACAATATATATACACACATATATATATATATATACTATATAGCCACTCTGTTTCTTGCCTCCGTGAACTCAGCTTTTTTTATTCTTATATGTTGGTAAATTATACATTTTTTGCTTTAAAAATGATTGAATTATGTTATTCTTATCTTCCGATGAAGGGTTTCATGCCTTTAGTTAATCTGCATGCAATAGTTGGAGAATTATCAACAATTTAAAAGTTGTTTTAATGCGGCTAAGACTAATTTTTGTTTAACGTAGCAGCCATATTTGTTTACATTTGAAACTAAGCAGAAGAGTGAATTAAGTCAGTTTCTGCATCTGCAATGTTTTTTTGATGAGTGGGACCAAAAGTAAAGTTTTAGTTTTGTGAACCGAAAAACTTTTCTTGTTGCCTGCTAGTCGAATTGCTTGTGTTTGAGTAGAAACTCTAATTTTAGTTTTAGTCCAAAGGGGCTTTGTCTCTGAAGGACTATTGTTTTCGTTTTGCAATTTTGCGTTGGAAACTTTAAAAGTCTGAATCACTTTACAAACTGTTGCCACCAAATATTGCAACTCTGTATTATATTTAAAGAAATTAAATTGTAGGGATTTATATTTATTTTAAATAGCCAGTTAAATTTAATTTTAAGTTACTTTCCTATAAGCCTTCATTCCCCTAATTGTTAGTGCCAGAATATTTAAATTTGGTAGCGGGCGTAAGAAATGCAAATTCTACCAGGAGAAGAAGTTTAAGTTTTGACGTTCCAGTAGAAAGAGAGAAAGACTCAATGACCGGAAATTCCCTCGTGGCACATCTTTGTAATTGACGGCTAAGTTTTTCAGGTATAAATACAAGCTGCTTTTCAAAGCCCATTTTATCTTTCGTTTTTTTAACTAAAAGATTTTTTTTCTGTTAGACTATAGTTCTCATTTCTGCATGTACCTTCTTTAACTTCTTGGATGATTTTAGGTAGTTCCTTATTACTATGAAGTCGCACAACTTCTTTAGAGTCAATATTTACTAATTTCATGAGAGCTTCATCTTCCATATTTAATTCCGGTAATTTAACTTCTCCTTCAAGAACATCTCTGGATGCTTCATTTTCTTCCTTCATCGGTTCCAAGATCTCTTCATCGCGTTCAGCTATTTCTCTTTTCGTTTGAGCTCTAGTAGAGACCGCATTAACCTGGTGAGGATGACTATCAGGTTCGTTTCTTTGTTCATTCAACAGCGCAAAAGTTCGATTGCCTAATAAATACCTTCCTTTGTCGAGTTCATTTTTAATAATGGCAGCCTTGGTTATTACTCGCCCGAGATCACAATTTAGTTAGACCTCAGCCAATGGTAAACAGGTTGGATTCAAGTCTAATGGTTGTTGCATAATATAGTCTAATGGTTGCTATAATATGTGTTCCAAGTGTGAGTAGAGTGTTGAGGCCAGCTTCAACAACTGCGCGGAGTTTCGATGGTGGTTTGTAAGTGGAGACAAAAATATACGTTGTGCCAGTGTTTGTTGTGATGGAGATAGCTGTAACCTCGTGGAATTGTAATTTGATGGCGGGGAATGCAGTGTTTAACAAGGAGAGTTGTTCCACCTCCTGGCTGTCTATTTATAGTAATATCCCTGTTAGATCTATATACACAGTAGTTAACAATAAAGATTGGATGGAACGGGCCAAGCTTTTGTTCCTGTAGGAAAAATAAGTCAGGGCTGTGCTCATTTATAAAATCCCTCAGCTCATTAATTTTACGGGACAAACCGTTTGCGTTCCATGTAAATATGTTTATAATACTATTAATAACATTACACATTATTCATTATTTTTGGAACCAAATACGTTTTCAAATATATCAAACAGTATAAATAATCTGTCAATAGTATGCTCGGCTGCTTGTAGTTCTGGCATCCTTTTAGTAATTTTCTGGATAACATTAGCAAAAGAAAAACCCTTGAATATGTCAATTAATTTTTTTTTAAATTTAAAGATATCTATGAAAGCATTAGGACTTCTGTCTTTGATTCCGTTCTTAGTATTTCTATCATTATTAACATTTCTATCATTATTAACATTTCTATCATTAGTAAAATTTCTAGTATTTTCAGATCACTAGTAACAACAGTTTTACCTTTAACTGAGTTGGCAAAGCTAACGTCTGGAATTACAGTTTTTGCTTTCACATTATTTTTATTGTTTACAATATTGTCAGTAGAACGCAGTGTAAGATCGACGTTTACACAGAATCCACTCTAGCAAACAATCGACATTAACTTAGATAAGATAAGGTTTAGAGTTAGCAAAGACGCAAGTCAATAGATCAACAAAATCGATACCGTGTGCCGTAGACAGATTGTCTATTTTATGTCGCATCCCCTTGCCAAATTGTTGCTAATGCTCACTTCTCTGACTTATAGTCAGCCCAAGCCCACAAAATTCTTCATGGCAAGTAGCGCAAATTTTTTACGCCTGTCGTTGGCAACTGCCTTGAGCACCATACAGGAACAGTGCTATTTAGCTCAATTCCGCCCCTCCGATTTTGATGGAGAGCACCCCGAAAGACGGGTCCGAGGGTCGCCCATCCTTATTCCCCTCCCACCAACCTCTCGAGAGGACTTTCGGCTCGTATTATTTAGAGTGCTCCCCATGCCTCATGGACACTATACATTTACAAACATCTGTGCCTTCTCCGGGATTCGAACCTGGGCCCTTCGGCACGGCAGTCAGCGACGCTAAACACTATACCGGTAGGGCGGTAAATGTATCAAGCAATGCGGAAACTCAGTTATGCAACTGCATTTTTACTTTCTTGTACGAAGCAAAGAAGTATTGTAATCGCGAAAAATTTCAGGTATCATATTTCAACATAAATAACCATTTTGACTAGTTCCCAAATCAATTAAGACGATTTTTAGTTGAAAGGGCCAGTTTGCCCAGAAGGACTATTAATTTCGCTTTGGCATTTTGCATTGATTCACTAAAAGCATTGTTTCACTTTTCAAATTATTGCCACCAAATATTAGAGCCCTATATTATATTTAAAGAATTTAAATAATGAAGAATCTGCATAAATGTATGTATGTTTCTCGCATTGTGATAAAGTAACGGTACCTAGAGCCATCAAATTCTGAATATTGAACGTTTCCACCTAAATATGGGCCCCTGGAAGCCCACATTTGAAATTTGGAATTTGTTTTATTATCGATTTCATATTTTGTAAACCCTTAAAAATTTTTTGATTAAAAAACTGAAGGATTTCAAAGCGAGCAATGGCAACGTTGAACAGAAAAGAAAAACATTTTTATTTCCAGCGCGTGAAACTGTGTATCGGAAATTCTAAAGATATGCTTTAAAATTATTTTGCGATATTGCTCTTGAACTGAATTTTATGATTTAAGTGCGAGGAACATGATATTTAATAAATGAAGGTAATCAAAATATTAAAAAAAAGTCTCTTTAGACGTAATTTAAAATCTGAAACCTTTGGTTTTATATGTATATATAAATACAGAATAAAATTTGGAGCTTTCCAGTACATATGGGCAGAATAAAAAACTCTCTTTTTTTTCAGAATAAAAAACTAGAACACATTGTAAAATGGAGATTTTCGTGACGTTTGTGTGAAGGAGATTAAAAAACTGATGAAAATTCTTTTCCATATCGGATTTTTTACTTAGTTAACCCTGTTTTCTTCTAGAATCATAATAACATAATAATGATAATAACAATAAAAATAATAACAACAACAATAACAATGATATTAATAAGACAACAACTACTAGTACTGCTACTGCTACTACTACAACTAAGAACATTATAATAATGATGATAATAATAATAATACAACTACTGCTACAATTAATAATAATAATAATAATAATAATAATACAATTACTACTACAACAACTAATAATAATAATGATACAACAATTACTACTACTACTAATCATAATAATCATAATAAAAACAGTATAATAACAACAATAATAACAAAAACAATAACAATAACACCACCACCAACAATAATAACACCACCATCGGCAACAACAAAAACAACAATAACATTGCCACCACCAACAATAGCAACAGAGTTAACGACTACTAAAATAACAATACAAAATTTTAACAGAGCTTTTAATGTGAAAGGTTCGGCAGAAACTGGCTGAAGTTATAAATTAATACCATGTGTAATTAGCAAAGAATGTATCTCAATAGGCGATGTTGTGATCATGGTGGTGTTGGCAAAATTTCAATCTACCGCCGTTTACTCGAGTAGAAGAATAGAAAACCCAGCAAGAAGACAAACAAACATGAAAAAAAAAAAAAAAATAGGCTACAGAAGTGAACTGAATGCCACAGAACAAGACATTGAGAAAGAAGGTCTTTGCACTGCTTTCCGTGTTCTCACTTTCATTTACATTAGACAGAAGAAAATATTTAAATACCTCTGCAAAATAATAAACCTTTTTTTATTTTGAAAGACAGGAATAACAATCTCTGTCATTATTAAATAATGAAGAATCTGTATGAATATATATATACAGTCGTACATATGTTTGTATGTCCTTCATATTGTGGAAAAAAGCCAGCTGTATGTTGTTCATAATGTGGAAAAAAACCAGCACCTTTGGATATACATAGTCTTCCACCTGAACATCTCTACCTCGAATTTTGAGTTTTGAATTAGTTTATTATTTATACGTTTCGAAATTATATATTTTTATCTCCAGTGCGTCAGACTGTTGGTAGTCGGAGAAGTGCAAGGTCCTCATCTTACAGCTTCAATCAATAAACTCGGCTAAGTAAAAACAATGTTGCCATTACCAGAAATAAAATACTTTTATCTTCCACGAACAAGCGTGTTGCCATTCAAAAAAGCGTAAGTTATTTAATTTCAAATTTAATCTGTCTATTATTGAGTAACAAATTAAGTCATTTAAGAGTAATAAATGTTCTTCTTAAGAATATTTTTTCTACTTTTTAGTCTGATTTAAAAAAAATGCAAAAATACATTTAAATTTCGAGATGAATAGTTAGAAATATTAAATATTTTTTATGAAATTACACATTAGCTCATTAAAATCATTATAAGTATAACATTACAAACAATTTTTTAAAAAATATAATATAATCGTGCCTAGTATTTTCGCGCGTTAAGCTGCTGAAAAATTATCAGTAAAGAATAAAATAATTTAAAAGAATAAATTTAGAGCCAATTTTTCACAAGAACCAAAAATTGAAATTCATAAGTAATAAATTTCAAATAATCCTATAAATGCAAAAAAAGAATTTAATAAATGTTAAAACTAAAACATTTCAAACAAAAAATACCCCAATTAAAAAAATAAATGAAATTTTAAGAAAAAAGAACATAATAGAAGAAGAATTCAATCAACTTCAATGCCACTTCGTTAGGATGAGGAACACTGAAATCTCTCTTCCGCAAAAATCCTTGCTTTTCTGCATCCAGAATAAGCCGATGAATCATTTCAATATATTTTTATTAAAAATCACCTGAAAATCCTGGCTCCTCTGCAAAGCAAGGAAAAAACAAAGTAAATTTTAATTAGAATTTTTTACCTTTAAATAAAGAGAATTCAAAGAATTGGAAACGTAAGTGAAATAATAAAATTTTACCTTTAAATAAAGAGAAAGATCCAAAAAATTGAAAATTATCCAAAAAATTGAAAACCTAAGTGAAATTCTAAAACTTTAGTGAAAAGACTTCATCTAAACGGAATTGAAATAAAAACTCACAAGAAATAATTAAAAACTTCGAGCACTTTCAATTACAGCACCCAAAGCTATGAAAAAGATCGTTACTGTAGTTCAGATTTGCCAGTTTGGCTTTATTCTCAAAGTTAAATGCAGTGGCGAGAAAGTAATCCCTCAAAAGGCTGAAAATTGGAACAAAAGATAGAATTTTAAACAAAAAGAAAAAAAATAAAACCTCTATTAAAATTTTAATTTAAAATAGATATTTTGAAAAAGAATATATTACTTTAATAATTAAAATGAAATTCAAGTAAATTCTGACCTTTTATAAAACAAATAGGGAATAAAGAATGTGATACAGAGTAAAACTTTTAAATTTTAGAATTAATTATACTTTAAAATTAGTAGATTCAATAAGGGTGTCGAAAAGTGGTCAGAAAGTTACCATGGGACACATCGATGGAGTTCCTCTTAACATAACCATCGATAGCCAATGTTACCGTCATTCGGAAAGATGTGGCTCATTAATTGAAAAGTGAACTCTTCTGGACGCCGCCCTGCGTTACTCACCAGAGTGTATCCGGGGGGAAGATCGACATCGACGGAAAAGTAAACGTTAATATCACGTTTGGAAGTGCCGCCTACCATCACACGGCATATGTGGCAGAGATTACAGACCGTTGCATACTCGGATTGGACTTTCTAAGAAAATACAATTTTTCCTTGGGCTTTAAAAATAACGAAATGCATTCTGCCTCTGAGGACATAGCCTTATTCGGGATTAATCATGAAAGAGTGAATTCTTTTTACAAAGTTATAGCTCAAGACGATATCACAATCCCAGCAAGAACAGAATTTTTACTTTCTGGATCTATAACAGAAAATAAAAATTTCCGCTACTGCATCATCGAATATCCCAAGAACTGTAAGAGCCCGAAAGGAGTACTAGTAACTTCAGCACTCATCGTCGTATCGAGAACCGCTATCCCGGTGAGAGTTGCTAATGTAACTGAGAAGGCCAGAGTTATTAAGAAAGGTGAAGTTGTTGCAGCATGTACTCCAGTAACCAGCGTTGAAAGAAACAGTAACATCCCAGAATCCATGTCTTCAGAGAGTATTACATCGGAGTTATTGCAGAATACGCAATTAAGCGATGAAGAGAGGAAAGCTGCCGAACGTGTCATTGAAGATCTTCAGGATGTTTTCTCCCGCTCGTCTCCTGACGCGGGTCGAACCAGTTTGACTCATCATAGAATTGATACCGGGGATCAGCCACCAATTAAGCAATATCCAAGACGACTGCCGATTGCTAAACAGGAAGAGGTAGGACAACTTCTAAAGGGTATGCAAGAAAGAAATAACATCGAACCTGCAGCAAGCGCCTGGCACCTCCCATCGTCTTGGTTAAGAAGAAAGACGGTTCAACCAGATTTTGCGTTGACTATCGCCAGTTGAACGAAGTTACGAAGACAGACAGCTACCCTCTTCCTAAAATTGACGACATTCTGACTTTCTGGAAGCAAGTGGTTTTCTAAAGAGTGGATATTGGCAGGTAGAAATACATCCTGATGAACGAGAAAAGGCGGCATTTACTACCGGACAAGGACTTTGGCAGTTCAAGCTGATGCCGTTTGGTCTATGTAATGCACCGGCTACATTCGAACGCCTAATGGAGACTGTTTTGAAAGGCCTTTCCTACGAAGCCTGTCTGATATACCTGGATGACATCATCATCATCATCGGGAAGAGTTTTGAAGAACATATAGGAAGTCATAGAAAGATGCTTCAAAAACTGAAAGAAGCCAATTTTAAGTTGAGTCCCGCTAAATATAAATTATATGACAGGAAGTGACTTACCTCCGACATGTCATCTCTCCTGAAGGTGTGTACACGGATTGTGAAAAAAGCCGTTAAAGACTGGAAACATCATGAAAATGTCCATCAGCTGAGAAGCTTCCTAGGGTTTTGCACTTACTATAAGAGATTTGTGAAGGACATTTCTTCCGTCTTTCCGTTCTGTCAGTTTGTTCACAAACTGACAGAAAGAAAACAAAAGTTCTTGTCTACAAAAGATTGTGAGAATGCCTTTAACAACTTGAAGGAAGCTTTAACATCGGCTCCAACGCTGATGTTTCCTCAGCTCGACAAACCATTTATTCTCGATACGGATGAGCGCAACGAGAGTGGCGGTGCTGTTTTGTCCGAAGAAATAAATGCTCAAGAACGTGTCATAGCCTAATCAAGCAAGTACCTATCAAAACCGGAGAGGAATTACTGTGTCACCTATAAAGAGTTGCTCTCCGTAGTTAAAGCCGTAGAACATTTCCATCATTATCTATACGGCAGAAAATTCCTGATCCTCACGGATCATGCATCATTGGCCTGGCTTTTAAATTTCAAGAATCCTGAGGGTCAAATAGCCAGGTGGATACAGAGACTCCAGAAATATGACATCATTATCCATCATCTGAAGGGATAATCATATGGAAATGCCGACGACCTGTCTAGAAGACTTTGCTCAGAAAGTTGCCGATATTGTTCCAGGGTATTGTCCATTGTTAAGTATTCGAAAACCCCCCAAATCCCTTCATATAAAGCCTTTAACTATCTTTGACGTAATAAAACGATGGAACTTGCTCGGAACTGTTGAAAATGTACTGAATTCTGAACATATTCTAAATTCTTTGAGATACCCGTGTTTGAATGGAGGACTGCATATGTTCAAAACTGGGTGGATCTAAGTGCTGCTGTTTATCTACAGTGCGAGGAGCATCCAAACGTGCACATACATATACCTATAGATTCTTCATTATTAACCCCTTACCTTACGATATGAGTTACAACAGCGCATGCCATGAACATCACTTTGCTCTACCCCCTGGGTCGGTGCAGAGAACTCTGTGAAGCTACTTGTTAGGAACTGTGTCTAAGCAGGCCACAGAGGTATAAAATTTATGAGCGTGGCGGTTCCACGTACCGGGAGATACTCGTATAGTAAAATCGTGGCTCGGTTAGAGAGGGTCGGTTAAAAGTCCGTTCCATTGAACGGCATCCCGTGTACATGGACCTTATCAAAGCCTTTCTTATAAGGTCCATGCGCGTGTAGTACCGAGGTAGCACTTTAACAGCCAGTCAAATCTCAGGCGAATAGGTCACACCCCAACAGGTAGCACCGAGATCAAGGAGTGGTGACCCTCAGGCCCGGTTCAAAAGGGGGAGAAATTTATAAAAAATCCGCTCTGCTCGGGATTGGGTCGCCGGGCATTCGGTCTTGAAATTTGACAAGTATTTCTTACCTCCCAAGGTGACTTTTGGCTGGATCCACCCCTTACCTGATATGGAGGCTCTCAGTTGGTTTTTTAGACCGTGTAGTGGCGACTCAGGCGGAGCACGTATGACACTGTTATTATTATGCCATGAACACCAACAAGGTCGGTCACATGTTGAGTCATTTCCCGGTTTGGTTGAGCATTCGAAGTGAAAATAACTTCAGCGTCAGTTACGTCCAAATACTGCATACTTCTCTGAAATATTTATGGCTACCAGATATATTAAGGAACTGTCAAACGTTAAAGCTATATTACTGAATTGCTAAACTGAAAGAACTGACTGCTGTTTCACCCAAAAAAATCAAATAAATAATTTTATTGTTAATACTTCATCTTTGTGTTTCTGAACCATAACATGCTAAAAAGTTTTTTTGACCAAATCAGGGAACATTACAAATGCTAAGTTTTAAATGTACTTTGATCGTTTGAAAAATACATGTCAAAAACCACACAAATCGCTCACACATCATCTTTTGATATATAAATGCACGCGTAAGGCGCACTTGGCCTTTTGTTATGTAAATTCATGTATAAGGCACACTTGTCTTTTGATATGTAAATGAATACTACTAAAGCTAAAAGTTAAAGCTGCAGAAGCTAAAAGTAATTTTATTTTGCAAGACGTTTGATAAAGAATTACTACCAGTTGATCACTTGTAGAGTAATTGGGATTTATTTGGAAGCAGGAGATGTGAGAAATGAGCAGTGTCCTCACAGTGACTCGAACCACGGGCTTCTCGAATACGCGCAGAGTGTGCTGACCATTACATCACGAAGGCATGCTAATTAGGCGGGAGAAATACCTTATACACTTAACAAAAATGTTTATTAATGAATAAATAACTTTTTTGCGCTACTGTAACATTCCACCTTCATTTTCTGATTAACAAAAATAACAGCAAGTTTAAGCAATGAGATTATACACGTGATCGGAGAAGGTAGAATATTAAAGTAGAACCGCGTTTTTATTACATTTTCTAAATATCGAAATGAAATTTCAGGTACTATTACTTGAAAGTAGGCTCTCTAGATTGTGTTGATTTAAAACGATATAGCTCTTACAGTTGCGATTAAGTGAAAAAAGTTCGAAAATTTGCAATGACAACATCCGTGTTTTCCCTGCGCAAATCATTCAGCGCATCGGGGGGAAAAATGCCTTTGGAATGATACAAATATTACAAAAATTGCTGGTGTAAAACATTCGCAAAGAAGAGCATTGTAAAAGACTAATGACAATACAGAAGAGGCGAGGTGGAAAAAGTTTCATTGCAATTACAAGTTTTCAACTTGTACAACGTTTCAAGGTAGCATTATGTCTGATAACTTTGCAGTTTCTTGGCCGTTGCTATTTCCCAAACTCACTCGATGGATTTCTGGTTCTGGGGTTATTTGAAATATGAGGGGTACAACATCAAATACACGATATTTGTCAGAACTGAAAAATGTTATAAAACCTGAAGTTATACAAATCTCTTCTGCGATGTTACATTTGTCACTGTTTTCAACAATATTCCGCATGCAATGCGATATCGTCTGCGACGGTCAAGACGTTGAAAACTTCCAATTCGAATAAAAGTTTTTTCCCTTCTCCTCTTCTGTGTTGTCATTGGCCCTTTAAATGCTCTAATTTGCAACTGTTTTACGCTGACAATTTTCGTCATACGTGTATCGTTACAACACCATTTACCGGTTTCTCATTGCCCTAATTGACTTTTGTAGGAAAAAAGTGGATGTTGTCGTTCGAAAATTCTGAAATTTCTCACTGTAAACGTAATCGTGGAAGCTGTATCGTTTTAAATCGTTACTGTATCGAGCACATACCTACAAATAACAATATCTGAAATTTCATTTCGATTTAAGGAGGATTTAAGGGCGCTAGGGGTTTCATGTATCGGTGTCTTTTATGACCACTCTGGCTATCTCCGTTCAGAATGGTCCTTTACATTTATACTCTGGTAACGGTTCTTTTTTAGTAATGATTTGGCTATCTAAATTCTGTATTTAGTGTAATTTTATTTATGTAGTATTTATTTTGTTGAATAAAATGTATGAGCTCAATATCAAACAAGTAAAAAAAATCATATCCTTTCATACATTTTTCCTTCACGGAGAAGCATGGTGTTTTGACGATGAGTTCTAATCATTCCTTTATTGCGCTCAATGATATATTTTGGTTTTGAAGTACGATTGAATCGATTTTCATCTGATTCAACTTGTGCTCTTTCGTGTTTTGAATCTCTATCTCTACATGTAATAAAAAAGAAAGAGTCTGTCTGTGTCTGTGTGTGAGTCTTTCGTTCGTGCTGCGCGTAAGCTAATAGAGCCAGGGCTACGGAATTTGGTATATAGGTGCATCTAGACAAGAGCCAGTGCACCTCGAAGCGATTTTTCCAAAATTCGAATTAGATTATTTTTTATTTTATGTTTTTTGACGAAATCGCGTCATTTCAAGACATAATGGGCTATAGGAAAGCGAGATATTACTTTATACATTTCATATTCACATCGTCGTGAAAGCAGGCACTTATGTATTTTACAAACTTAAAATAAATTTCGTATTTCAATAAATCGATTAAATAAGAATTTATTTAGCAAAGTGAGCTTAACACCTTTGCAACGGAATTTTTTTTAAAGTTTATTTTAAAAAAAGTACTATTTATTTTCATATCATTTTTGGACACGTTAAAATTTAATCCTTCCGACTCCTTTTACAAAAAAAATTTTGGAAAAATAATAATATTTTGTATTTTTAAAAAAAATTTTTAAATGAAGCTTCCGAATACACTTCTCACATCTCACATATTTTAAAATATGGTTTTGGCAACAATTTTTCATTCTTATTGTTGTTGATAGATTTTTGATGAAATCGCATCATTTTGAATAGTTTCATTTTTTTAGAAATGTGGGTTTGGCAACGTTTTTCATCGTATTTCTTACGTCACATTTTTTAAGAAATTGTAAAATCCAAGGATCCAAGGATTAATTGTTACGGAGTGCCTAGCGTAAAGAACCGTCTACCTCCTCATCATAGCTAATGAAAGGGAGCAGAAATAGGAAAAAATACATGAAAGACGTTAAGGAAAAATAAAAAGGAAGTCAACATGACTTGAGAAATATTACAGAGACAAAAAGAAGAACTTAAAAAAAAATATTATAAGTTCGGAAAAATTAAGCAGCGATTAGCGTGATTCGATCTCGTGACCGTTCGGTCTCGAGTCTAACGCGCTAACCACTGAGATAGGGAGAATACAGAATTTTTTGGTATTTTACGATTTTTAGTCCAAAGGGATTTAGTCCCGAAGGACTATTACTTTCGTTTTGCGATTTTGCGTCGATTCACTCTGAATGCCCGTTTCACTTTTCAAATTGTTGCCACTAAATGTTATCGCTCTGCATTAAATTTAAAAAAATGAAAAATCTGCATAAATGTATGCATGTTTCTCGCATTGTGATAAAACCTAGAGCCATCGAATTTTGAATGACGTAATCCTACTGCGAATATGGGCATCTGGAAGCCCTAATTTTGAATTTGAAATTTGCTTTATTATCGATTTTATGTTTTGTAACATTTCAACGAATTTCTGATTAACAAACTAAATGATTTCAAAGCGAGCAATGGCAACACTGTACGGAAAAAGAAAAACATTTTTATCTCCAGCGCACGAGACTTACGGAAATTCTAAAGATATGTTCATTTTAAAATGATTTTGCGATATTGATTTTGAACTGAATTTTATGGTTTGAGTACGTAGTACATGATATTTAATAAAAAAAGGTAGCACACGAAACGTTAAAAAAACGCGCCTTTGGACGTAATTTAAAATCTGAAATCTTTCAGATTTTTTTTTTAATAAATTTTTTTGGGGTATTTTATAATTTTTTAAACATGAATACAACGCCAAAGATAAAGCAGATAGGAAAGATTTTACGATTAATAGGCTCTGGTCACATGGATTAAAATATAGTTATATAAAATGAAAAGTTTAAGAAATTGAAAAATTGTTTCTTTTTGCAAAGGTAAATTGTTTAATTAATTTATTAGGATAATTAATATTTATATTAAGGGATATTGCTTATTTCATAGTAATTTTTTTTCTTGAAAATATAAGATAAAATATTATTAACAAGTTAAATGGCTGCGATATGACTACTGACACATTTTCTCAGAAGATTACCTAAAGTATTATAACATTTCAAAATTTCAGATAATATAATATGTTTCAATATTATAATATGTTTCAATTATATATAATTTTAATCATAAAAATGTTTTGCATGATTTTTTAGGAAATAAGGCTCTTCATGTGTTTATACGATTTGAGTTCTTAAGATTTTGCAAAGGGAAATTGGTTAACTTATTTATTAGGATAAGTAATTTTTGCATTAAGGGATACTGCTTATTTCATTGTCATTTTTTATATATGTATAATACATTTTTATTGATTTTTTTATACAGTTGTTCTGCAGAGTAAAATTCTGCGCGGAAGTTTTTGTTTTTTGCGTTTCTTTCATGTTATTTTTTGCTTATTTCGCTGTTTGTAAGATATTGAAAAGTTTTGCATGATTTTTTTTCAACGGAAAGTTGGTTAATTTTTTTATTAGGATAATTAATATTTGTATTAAGGGACACTGCTTATTTCATAGTAATTTTTTTTCTTGAAAATATAAGATAAAATATTACTAACAAGTTAAATGGCTGCGATATGACTACTGACACATTTTCTCAGAAGATTACCTAAAGTATTATAACATTTCAAAATTTCAGAAAAAGAATCCCTCAAACTATCAAGTAAGAAAATGTTTAAAAATATTTTGACTCATCAGAAATGGCATGGAGTTATTTATATTATTGTAGAATTTTTATATAATGTTTTATGTAGGTATGGGAGTGGTTAAGAAGGGGGATATAAATTATGTTTTAACAAATGTTTAATACACATCTCATGCAATCATTTTGCTAAAAATTCAAGATGTATATGTTTTTCTGGTAATACATCAGGGCCGTATGCAAGGGAGGGTTTTATTCTTAACAAAGAAAAAATAGTTGGAAGAACTTACGGGGCCATCGGTCCCAGGTGTGTCTTTTAGGCATTTTTCCGGTACGTTTAAAAGCCAGACGAAGGCTGCCCGCATAACGGCTAGTAAAGTATATAAGCGTCTCGTTTAGCTTTCCATTTTTAACGGATGACGTATTCCATGGCAGCTTTTCATCTTACGTTCACCCTTTTCTTCCTTGTACGAAGTAAAGGAAATATTGTAATCTCAAAAAATTTTAGTTACCAGATTTCAGCGGAAATACACATTTTATTCTTTCTAGAACCCATTTTGTCTATTTTTTGAGTGACGTCTGTACGTTCGGACAGAATAAAGGAACTATTTACTCCAAAGCGAATTGTGAAATGGATTCATAGTTAATTTTTTCGTGACATCGATACGTGCTTATATATCTCGCATAACTCAAAACCGATTAGCAGTAGAACGTTAAAAGTTTGATTATGGGACTGCTGGAACATCTAGTTGTGCACCCCCTTTTTTACTGCAGTCGGCAATACCAACATATACCTACCTTCCTTACCTGGCTTAAAAATCCTTACCCGGCTTTTATTTTCACAATCGTTAATCACAGTCATGTGTTAACAATTACAGAAGTGTTTTAACGGACGAAAATATTTATGTTTTGGCGATGTCAAATTAAAAAAAATCATTTTGGACGAATTACGGATTCTAACTTTTAATGCGGTTTACCGGTTCCTGTACTTATGTTTGGGAAAATTGTATACACGTTATGAAAAAATAAAAATACAAGAAGTTGGATCCCGTACGAAAAAAATTGACCGAAATATTTAGTTTCAAAATTTGCAATTTTTAATGTCGTTTCAACTGGTCCTGAGGAATCGGTTTATTAAGTTGAAACATCTCGATGAATTGAATTTAAATAAAATGCAGGAAAAATGTGTATAATTTAATTGACCGGGCGGAAAAATGGCATGATGTACACATCCCATTTTTTTAATTTTGCTTTGCAAAAATCTTTTAGCTTATTATTTCTGCTCAAGCGCATTGCTTCAATGATACTTGTTTGACTGTTAATTAAAGTTTTAAACAGTTCTGGTGAAAAGTACCACCTGTCTAAATAAAAGTATGTCCTTTATGTTACACTGCCTGTAATAGCTTTTCCCGACCTTTCCGGATACACTGTCATTACAATTTATTTATCACTACCTGTGTATATTTTGAAGTCGTAGCAGCAATCCGATTTTGTTTGACATACTTTATAAAATTTAATCCCGAATCTCGCTTTTTCGGATGGATCAAATTGTTTGTAAGATAGGGATTTCATCAACGATTCATCGATAACAATGTTATCTTCTATTGTATATACTTTTACTAAGTTTTTTATTCAAAACATTTGCCACAGGTTTTAAGTTGTATAATTTATTTGCATTGTTAGCCGAATTTCAAAAATCAAGTTATTTAGAAAGATTTTGAAGGGGATTATTTTTCTGAATATCGGAGTTTCATAGACAAATTCATTTGAAATGTTAGTTTCTGAACTTCAGCCATCATTATACTTACCTAGTGCAAAATATATTTTCATTTCATCGCAGTTTGCAGGAAACAATATCTCCTCTACTTTCCGTCTTTTTTTAAATTATTTGCTATGTGGTTTATCTATTGATTTATCTCCGTGACAACATTTTCTCAAAATGTAGGATAAATATTATATTTCAGATGTTTAACCCTTTTTTTGTTTTTACGTAACTGACATAAAGTTGCCACTTTTATTCCAAGAATCTCCGTCTAATTCCAGATTTTTGTTGTATTAGTTCTTTCTTTCCACATCCACAGCTGAGATTGTTGATGATTACTGTGGTCTTCTTCGTCCGTATCATCTTCACTAACCAGTCTCTTAGACAGTTTTCGTGTAGGAAGTAAAATATTATTATTGTCACTATCATTATTTAAAACATCTATCAAATCATTGTTCACGATATTAAACAGAATTTTCACTTCCCTCGTCAAAACATCAATCTTCTTTCTGGAGATATTTTATTATAAGGTTATTTGCACATCCGAACGCGGCCAGGAAAATCAGTACGTGTTTCTCGCGTGTAGCCCAAACAACGTACCGCATCTCTCCCAGATTTGTGTTTACTTTTGGCTCGATCCACTTACCATGTCTCTAACACAACATCGTTACGCAAGGGATTAATATAGTATATAGATGTGTTATAAAATGTATTACTTTTAGTACACTTAATAAATGTCAAACCTGTGAAAATTTAATTGTAATTTCTCCAGGTTTTTAATATATTCCAGTAGCTAAAGCATAAAAACACACTATTATGCAAGGAATAAGTTTGTAAGGTTTATCCTAAGTTTATTAACAGTTATTTTAAGTTTTGTATCTTTCCTATCTTATTCTAATTTCAGCTTGCAATTTCCTGCCAGAATGTAAATTCAGAAACGCAGTTAATGCAAATGAGAAAGAGTACTATTTAAGTCGTGACTTCATCGACTTCGAGAGAAAGAGTCTGATTCCCTGACTAACGCGCATTTGCACTTTGGCTACGTCTCTCTCAGCAATTGCTAAGCTCGGCCATACCTTAGGCCCTTGCTTGGCTTCGCGGATTTAATTAATACTTAGGGGCCAACTAGTTAGATTCTGATAGCTTCGGCTCTACCTTTCAAATAGCTTAGTTAAGCTAGTTTTAGTTTAAATTATTATTATTTTAAGTTCAAGCCCGAAAGGAGGCTTTGTGTAAAGTTCCAAGTAGGAGCAGATTGTAAATATACTGAAAAATAAAGGGTTGTAAACCCTCTTTAAGTCTTACGTGCTCTGTTCACACACTTAAGCGATTATTCGCTTGTCAGTGTTCGTGGGGTTCTAAGTTAGATATTTAGAATTAAATAGTAAAACCCCACATTTGGAGCACGAAATTGTTCTTAACGAAACATGCCGCTGGGTACGGAAGATTTCTCGTTGACCCCTCCAACCTTTCAGTTTCCTCAAGCACAACCAAACCCGATGGAGGGATTTGGATTCATCTTGTAAACAATGAGAGCGGCGATGAAACCAACAGCAACGTTTGACTGCAAAGGATCCGTAATGACCTTTCTGGAACAGTTGGAACTACACTTCACGTTATATCCAGTGAATCAATCACAGAGAATAATCATCGCGACGAATTTAAAAGGTCTAGCCCTCAGCTGGTACAAGAATATTGGGAAAAATTTGTTGGGGGATCCAGGATCTGAAACGTATACATAGGAGAATTTTAAAAATTCGCTATTGAAAGCATTTCCAGTTGTAAAAGACCCCGCAAGACTCGAATCTGAGTTATTGAGTAAATACCAAACTAATGTGAACGAACTAACAGATTTCATCTTAAGGAAAATTCGTATTGTCAAATTATTACATAGGAAAAAGCCCGACAATGAAGTCATCGAAATAATTTTGCCGCGGTTGCTTCCGTCAATTCAGAACTGTCTTAAAGTTAGAAACCCGCAAACGCTGGAAAACTTATTTGAAGTAGTTGTCAAATTTCAGAGTAGGCGAACGGCGGAAAATGCGCTTGCGAAGAACTTTACGCAGCATTCAAGCTCAGCAGAATTCCTATCGACAAGAGGGGAAGATAGGAAAGCCGGATAGAAGGAAAGCCAGTCAGACCAAAGCGTGAGGAAATAAAGAGCAGTTGGACAAAGGGGGTGAAAAAAAGGATTTAAACTAATCACGGTGACTAAGAAGAGGGTGAAGTCACCGTGTGAGAAGGTAAATCTCTCAGAAATCAAGCTGAATACGGTAGTCGTCCAAAATTTGGCCTTGCCAGAAACCCAAATACCACTAAATGACGTTCCTACCACTGCCTTACTGGATACCGGGGCTCAATGCAGCTTCCTGCAGCAGGAAGAAGGTAAATCCCTCAGAAATCAAGCTGAATACGGTAGTTGTCCAAAATTTGGCCATGCCAGAAATCCAAATACTACTAAACGACGTCCCTACGACCGCCTTACTGGATACCGGGGCTCAATGCATCTTCCTGTCACAGGATTTTTTTTAAAAACATTTTCGTCGCTACAAACTGTTTAAGACAACGGGACAACGCGTGATTGCTGCCCTAGGCGAACAGTGTGTCTGCTTGGGAAAAGTAGGGCTGCATGTTCAAATAAAAAATGAGACGCAAAAAATTAATTTTCTTGTAGTAAAAAATTTATTAACCGCAGTCATATTGGGGGTCGATTTCTTACGCGCAGCTAACGCAAAAATTAATTTTTTAACACCTTCATTTTTTAAGTTGATTTGTACAGATCTTGTTTTCTAAACATTAAACCATGTACTCCAAAAGTTTCTCAAATACATTACTTTTTGTGTATTTTAAGCCTTGCTTGTTAGAAAATAAATATCATAAATATATCTGATTGTAACGAAATTTTTCCACCAAAAAACATTCTTAATAAAGTTAAAAAAATGAAAGCTGTATCTTTAGTGTGGGTAGTAATCACCACCCAAATCTATGGTTTTCTGCCAAAGGTTTAGTAGTTTTTCAAAGCCTTCGGCACAGAAACTTGGTAGCCGCGACTTCAAAAACAGATCAACCTCATTTAGGACGTCCTGTGCAGAACCGAAGATAGCCTCAGCAAGATATAGCTGCAGGTGTGAAAAAAGGTAGAAGTCCGAAGGAGCGCTGTCGGGGCTATATTGGGTGCGGCACAAGATCCCATTCGAGTCCATGCAGAGTTCAGCCCGTGAAGGCAGACACATGTGGTCTTGTGTGATCTTGATGGAACATTACCTTTTTGCGCCTGAACTCAGTTAGACGTTTTTCCTTGGCAGCAAGGTCAACACGGGCTAGCATCTCACTGTACACCTTATTGTCGAGGATTTTACCTTCTACCTGATACTCTTTGTGGATACCATAGTATATCATAGTAGTCTCACCAAATATAAAGCATGATCTTTTTGTTAGTCAAATTGAACTTTGCGACGCTCCCTACGGGCTCACCGGACGTAAACAACATCCTTTCTGGCCTGTGTTGTTGCAGTAAATCCACTTTTTATCACAAGTTACGATCCGTTCCAGAATTGTATCCTTGCGCTGATATTCCAGCAGATTAGTGCAGGCCCGAACACGTCTGTCCTTGTCTGTTTGAGTCTGCTCACGTGGTACCCAGCGATTGAACATGTACGTCAGGTTTACGCGATGCATAGCGCGACTAATGGACATGGCCTAACTTCTTAGCAAGCTCTCGAGTGTTTGCATACTGATCTTCTTCCATAAATTCTAGGAATCGGGCCTCATGAAAATCAGTAGGCCGGTCAGAGTACTCTGCTTAAATATCATAGTCCTTGTTTTTGAACTTTCGATAAACCTTCACATCGTCACATGATACAACATTAGTACCTAAAGCTGTATGCATGATTTGGTGACATTCTTTAGCTGACGTTTTGCAACAGACCTGGAAGTAAATGATGGTTCAAGTCTGTTAGAATGACAGCTCCATTTCAGACACCTTGTAGTTAATGATAACGATATTTTTTACAAATTTCACAATACAGTGTTCTAAAGCAAGTCTGTTTCTTTTAAATGTCAAAAATCGTTTGAAAAAAATCTGATTAAATACACCAACGAGAACTGTCTGCGAAGACGATATTTGCGGTGGCGGAAACTTCTGTTAAAACTCGATATTTCTTGCAACAAATTAAATCTTTCAAAAGTATTAATCTGTTACTTACATAATAATTTGGACACTCAAAAATTTAGTTCTGTTGTTTGACAGACAGTGTTTCCTGTCATAAGTTTTGCTTTAAATGAAAATACATGGTAACAATTATCGTCTGTATTTGGAAATTATTAACTGTCTTTCGGAAATTATTATTTGTTTACAGTTCTATATCTAAAAGGAACATGGAGAGACATTAGACATTAACGACAAGTTCTTTCAGAAATTTAAATATTTTCCATTTTAAAGGTGTAAAAGTAATCTGAATATTAAAAAAATCCCTGATTCATTCAAATATCTCTGATGCATTAAAATGAGAGTGTAACTGTTCAAAATGCTTTGAAGTCTGTACCACATTCTAAGCGAACACGAAGGAATCAGAGATTTATCCTATGAAAAGTCAAACAAAACCTAAAAATTAGTGTTTCGAAACTTATAGGGGATTCTGAAAAACGGTTTGCAATAAAAGTTAAACCTGAAACTGTTGTAAGAGTCATTAGGACACATGGATGCAAAGGGCGATCAATAAAAAGCAAATTTTTCGTCAACACGAAAACAAGGAAAATACGACTGGATTTTCAAAATCCATGGTAAGTAATGATTTATCGTATTGAAGCAACGTTATATATGCTGATAAGTAAAAATGTATTTTTGTCTGAGTAGAGGAAATGATGCGTGAAGAAAGCAAAATAAATGAACTGAATCTAAAAACCTATTGCCTACTTACTATTAAGCACGAGAGTGGATGCGTAATGGTTTGGAGATGTTTCAGTGCCTCTGAGAAATTCAGTTTTTTAAAAAAATATGGATAAGTATAAACAAATGCAAAATAAATTAGAATTCTATCAAGATAATGATCCTAAACATAGAACCTGAAATATTCACTTGTTGTTATCCTGAAATTATCAAAATTTCCTCATATTTTTCGGATTTAAATCTTATGGAACCTGCATGGAGTTAGTTGGTGAAAAGAATAAACATAATATTTCTTCGAAGGCTTCACTGAAAGCATTTCGTCTTAAGTAATGGAACAAAATGGAATATTTTTATTCGAAAAAACTTAGTTAAACCTATGCCAAAGTATAAAATTGCCTAAAAATGATATCCAACGAAATACTCAATGTCTCGTTACTTTCATGTTTCTATTAAATTATGTTATACAGTGTTTGTTAAAAATATCCGAATACTTATGTTAGTTCCTTTTGAAAACATTTTGAATGAATTTTTTTATCCAAAATGTTTTAAATAACTTTTTTCAAACAATTCAAGTTTTAAGAAAGATGACGATAAAAAATAAACATGAGAAAAGAAATTCATTTCGCTGATATTTAGTAACTGATATTTGCAAATAAAATGGAGAAACGCAAATGTCGGAAAACAAATGTTAGCCATTGTACCTCAAGATTTTAATACTGTTATACTACTCTTTGCAGAAGTAATTCCCATATTTCCTTTTATTTCGATCTATGAAATTTCTCTCCATTGATTGATTTGCAGTACAAAAATGTTTAGATTCGCTTGTATAATCTCAAGCATTTCTATCACCAAACTGAAACTGTGTAGTGAAAATAAATCATCGCCCTTTTTCTGATATTTGGAGAATAAGATTCCATCAGCATAGAGCACTCGTAGATACAAATTTACAGCGCTAAATATATAACCAAATATTTTCGTACTTCTTCAGACACAGTCGAAGGCCGGCTTCTTCACCTTTTACTTCCTCAAAATAGAATCAAGTTTAAACATTTCTCCTTTCGCAACGTAAAAAAAAGACCTTTTCAAACCCGAAGAAGCTTGTTATTTCCATATTCATTCTATTTTTTTAAATCAATTTTTGTAATTTCGACATAACTTTACAAGTGATATCGGTAACGTAATTGATAATTTTGCGTGTTGTTGTTCATCACTAATGTACAAGATCATTCTTCTAAGCTAAGAACTCTGAAGTAAATAAAAAGTTAGAAAGAATATAAGCATTTTACTTTCAAACACTAATTATTAGATAGTTTTCATATTCTCATTTGGCAAGAGACAATCTTGATGTATGCTGTTAGAAGAACGTATGTACGGATCGGACGAAAAATATACTTAACATATTATGATAAATACGACGTTTATTCAACATTTTCGTTTTTTCCCTATGCTATTATTTAATTATTTTCTAAAGCATTACTTTGATTCAAAAATGTAGACATTAACAAATTATCAGAAATGCGATTTGTATTTACATTAGAACATAGTAACGGATACTATAGTTCTAAATCTGAAATTTGAATAAATGAATTTTAAGAAGTTTCAGGGCCATTAGAATGTTTGAAAATGGTTTTTGTTTATATGATGATTATATTTAATTACTGATAAACTCTGAACGAAGGTATTTTCTGAATTAACGTTATATTCGAGTGTAGGAATAGTTCTGTCCAGAAATCGTCTGCTTTATAAGTTAGTGTAACAGATTAGAGTTTTAAGCACAAATAGTCAATTACTTTAAATCAAATTGAGTTAAAAATTTAAAATGCCTATGTTTAGTAAAGCAAAGAAATTTGATCTGAAAATTTTAGAGAACAACTGGGAGAAACGTTTACGGATAGTCATATAGTCATAAATTGAGGAGAATAATTTTAGAGAACAAGGCGTACAACGAGGACTGTATTAACAAATGGTTGAAGAATGTTATAGAAAAAATGAAAGAATACAAATAAAAGAATTTCATGATCAGAAACGTAGAGAAGGAATGGAATTTGAATACAGAATCTGAAGATATATCTTTCACTGCTGCCGCTAGTTTTAATGGTAATAACTTTTAAAAGTGTAATGTTTCCTGAATTTCTTTTTAGCCCAAAGGAGCGTTAGCCCAGAAGGGCTATTAGTCTCAAATCGGCATTTGCATTACATCTGTGATGTAAAGCGTTGTGTCACTTTTTAAATTGTTGCCACCAAATATCATCACCTTGTATAATATTAAAAAAATAAATAATGAAGCAATGTCCTAACCGGAACTCGAACCACGGACCTTTCGAATACGCGTCGAGCGTGTTGACCACTACACCCCGAATGCATGCTGTATACTCCCCCTTTTAAAGGGCGACTGGCGATTAAGGGAAACAGTCGTGAAATACTGGTGGCGGAGAATGATCATCCACCGCCTTTTTTAGTTCGGGTGCCAGTGTAGAGACATTAGATTATTTCGAAGCAGGAGACGGGAAAAATGAGCAATGCTCTCGTCGGGATTTAAACCACGGACCTCTCGAATACGCGTCCAGTGTGCTGACCACTACATCACGATGGCATGTCAAGAAGGTGGGAAAAATACTTTATAATTTGTAAGCGAGCAATTTCAACTCTGTACGAAAAAAAAAAACATTTTCTCCAGCGCTAGACTTTACCTATCAGAAATTCTAAAGTTATTATTTTTTTAAATATTTTTAGCCCAAATGCTCTCGGAACGCGTATGTGTGTGTAAATGAAAAAACGCCCCTTTGGTCATAATATAAAATCTGAAAGCTTTAACAATTTTTTTAGTCTTATTTTTTTATTTTTGTATCCAAATTACAAAGAGGAAATATTTTTATACTGATCTGCGGTTAAAAATATGATATAGACGTACGTAATGTATTTAATGTAACGAAACAATGTACGTAATGTAACGACGTGAAGTACATAATGAACGATGTAATGCATGTAAGGTAACGGTATAATGTACGTAACGAAGAAGATATGAGTAATATAAGATGCAATGTACATAATGAATGCCATATACGTAATGTACCTAATGAATGTCATACATGTAATGTCATGATGTAATGTACATAATGGAAGGTGTAATGTACGTAACATATGTGCCATGTTGATGTTTGGATGCGTAATGCTGTTCAGTTGAGGATCAGTTGTAAAATAAGGGTGGGCGAATGTAAGCATTAGTTCTTAAAAATAAACCTCTTATTAGACAGTCTTGATAGTTCAAAGGCGAATTCCTTTGCCATCAGAGCATGTATGTTGTTGGTTGTTTCAGAAGAACGTTTGTACGGATCGGACAACCAAAATGTAACTTAATGCATGTTTAATGATAAATAAGGCATTTATTAAACATTTTCTTTTTTACCTTATGCTGTTCTTGTGTGCTTTGCTCTAATCAAATAAACCCAACCAAACCGAAAACCTTATGCTGTTATTGTAATTATTTTCTTAAGTATTACGTTGATTTAGAAAGATATATAAGTTAAAAAGAATAATTTTGCACATAGCTGACGGGAGATGACAATCTGGAATATAAATATATTCGACCACAGCCTTCTCTGACGATGACCATTTCGAATCCTCCAAGGCAAGAACGGTTCCTCCATCTTCCCCTCAGCTCCCATAAAAGGCAGCTGCCAAGCAGCTATCTTCTGAAAACAGAAACATGAGAGTGCGACTCAACATCCCAAGGATTTAAGGCCAAACTCAGCTGTGGGGGAGTTTCACTTCACCCTCCTACCTTCTCGCGTGCTTCGCGTCGGATTCATTCTCCCATCCTCTTCTTCTGTACTCTCACCCGGTTGTCAGAGACAGTGAGCACCACACTTCTGCCAAAGCTTCGAACAACGAGATGTCCTCGATCAAGACCTCGAAATACGTGTACAGGTCCACCGCCGGTGGTGCAGGGGACCTCAACATCGAGTATGGGACCGATTTAGGGGCCCTCACCAGACTGGAGGTAAGAATCACAGAACTTCCTTATCAATTTGGTCAATCCCAACCCAGACTGTCTCTGGTATGTTAGAATGAGCATTTTAGGAACTGACGTTGAAGAGCAATTCTACAGATCTTATTTAAAACAATCATCCTATTTCGTTACTTTGAATGAAAATGAATAGGATATTAGAATTCATAGTAATTCAGTTACGGTTAATAATGTGATTATGGGACTGCTTTAATTTTTCATATTTGTTTTCCAATAATCAAAGAAAACTGTTTTTCTTTAAAGCCTGGAAAACGGAAAAGAATTGATAACAAACTTTTCAGAGTATTATTTTTGAATATAATACAACTTTTAATATAAATTTCCGAAGTAGATATAAAGACAAACTACATTTTTACGACTGTGTAACTATGTCTTTGATTTATTAAGCGAAAAAAACTTAGTTAATTAAAAACAAAAGACTTTTCTTAATCTCTGAGAATAAATTTTATACTTAAAAATTTAAAAGTTATATTCATATTTATTAATATGCCAAAATTTATTTATGGTTATTAAAAAAAAGACTTTGAAGAAAAGTACATTTGATATTTAGCTTTATTTGCCAGCAACGGAATATGAAAAAAATTTAAAAGCTATAACTTACATTGAAAGTTTTTAGTAATTTTACCTCGAGGACTATTTGTAATCATTGTGTTAAAGCAGCAGTATAACAAATTTCGAAAACATCTTATTACAGAAATAAGACAGTTTTAATATCTTTTAGAGAAGTACCAATTTATTGGCAATTAATTAATAAGCAAATATTAAAGATAATTTGTTCGTTACTTTACAGTACTTTAGAAATATATAATATTTTTCGTTTATAAAATTAAAAAGAAATTTTAGACTTAAGTTCTTTAGTTTCATGAAAAGGGGGAAAATTTCAACTTAAAACTGACGTCATCTTTTAAATTAATAGGGAATTTCGGATTCCACTTTTTTACTTTTGTAAAAAAAAGGGGAGGGGGAATTTGAATTCAAAATTGTCATCGTGTGTCTTCGTTAGAAAAACTGAATATAAAACAGGTACAGCATTTTGCATTCTACAGTTTTTTGTTTTATAATATAGGAAATATAAGTAAATGATCTTAAAATATAAATCTGTCATTTGAAGCTTTAAAAAGCTACTAGTAACATTGTAGAGGCATTAGGTTATTTCGAAGCAGGATACATGAAAAATGAGCAACGCCTTGGCCAGGAATCAAACGACGGACCTCTCAGTTACTCTTCGAGCGTGCTGACCAGTAAACGATGAAGGTATGCGAAGAAGGCGGGAGAAATGCCTTATATACTCTTCCTTTTAAAGGGCGACTGAGGTTTTCGAGACCCAATCGCCAAATCCCGGTGGTGGAGAATCATCATCCACCCCCTTTTTAGTTCGGGTGCCAGCTGTAGAGTCATTAGAATTTATTTGGAAGCTGGAGTCATGAAAATTGAGCAACGCCTTTGCCGGGAATCGAACCACGGAGTTCTCGGTTACGCGTTGAGTGTGCTGACCACTACACCACGAAGACATGCGAAGAAGGCGGGAGAAATACCTTATAAATTAAAAGAAATGAATTTAATCCTCCTTAATGCCCTAATCGTATTTTAATTTAAATTACATTGGTATTTGATACCAATAAAATTTAACTATTTTAATATAACTATAAGTAGAAATATATAAAGAGGCACTTTTACAGCATTATAATTAGAAAAATGCATTAATTTGTTTATGCAATATTTCACAATACTAAAAATTAGCTAAAAATTTGAGCTAATTTCTCTCTTTTTGAAACAAACGCATTTTGTTTTCCAAAATAAATATTACAAGCAAACTGAGGGATTAGCTATGGGAAGACCCCTCAGTCCCATCCTGGCTGGTATCTACATTCATTATTATGAATCAAAATTGTTTGAAACTTCCCGGTATGGCTCCGCTACGTAGACGATACTTTTACCCTGTTTGAAGGTAATAAAGATGATTTAAATATTGTTCTTTCAACAGTGAATTCCATTGATCCTGCTATTCAGTTCACTTTTGAACTTGAGACTTGCAATTCTCTTCCGTTTCTCGACATTCTGGTCACACGTATCCCATCCAACTTCAGTACTACGGTTTACCGTTTGCCTTCCACCACACTTCAAATCATGTCATCCGACTAAGCAAAAGTTAGCTTCATTTTATTCCTATGTTTTCCGTGCTCTTCAAGTTTACTCCTCCAAACTATCCTTCGAGGAAGAACTAAATTATTTAAAGGCAATAGCTATTGACAGGGGCTTTTCACCCAGCATTATTAATCAAGCAGTTAACAAATTCTCATCTCAACACACCAAAAGGCAGACTCTTGTTTTAGGAGATTATAAAAATTCGGTTGTCATTCCCTTCTTTATATAAATTAGCTATAAAGTTGCACGTATTTTTCAGAAATTTAACTTTCGGATGGTTTATTCTCCCATCAATAAAATTCCGAGTTCCATACTCAAGGACCCCATTCAGAATATGAATTCCTGGGGTATTTACAGGATTCCTTGCAAGTGTGGTTTATTGTACATTGGCCAAATTAAGAGAGGCTTAAAATTTCGCATTAAGGAACACGAGGCATATGTTAGAAAAAAGGAAACACAGAAGTCTTCTGTTGCCAAACATTGTTGGTCCGAAAATAACACTTTCAATTTTTTTGTTGCCAAAATTATTCAAAAAACATCTTCCATTGCTGATTCTAGAGGATTTCTAGAGCCTGGAGTTTCTAGAGGCATTTCACATTAAAATAATCTTTCTATTCTAGTTAACGACTCTAATTCCAATCCATCTTTGCCTTCAGCCTTTATAAAAATTATGTTTTATTTCTGTCAACAGTGTCTCCTGTCCAGGCTTTCTTATGTTATCTTAGCTAACAATTATATCTTATCTCGTTCATTTGCTCTTTTGCAGCTAAGGATGGTGATTCGGTAAAACCACCGAAACTAGTCTTGTGAAAATTTTAAAATATAACGCTGATTTTTGTTATTTGACTTCTAAATTAATATTTGTTCGGCGTGTTATTGTATTTTAAAACAGAACTTTGTTTAAAATCCAAGCCATTCGAAAGTTAATACTTTTAGATTCTATACTGTGGTTTTGTTTCCCAATTAAACAACAGTGTTACATTGTGGTATTTTTTTCAATACACACATGATGTTTTGATAAGGCAAAGAAAGAGAGAACTATCTGCCTGATGGAAAGGATATCTTCCTTAGTCTAGAGATATCTTCCTCAGGAGGACTTATTTAAGGGGAACTGACTTGTTTTGCGTTCAAGTGAGAAAGAAACAGAAAAATGTCCATGCAGCTAGCCCATTCATTGGGATTTGTATCGCGGTCGTTTTGTTTGGTTTACTTGATTACAGAAAGCACACTAAAGCTATCTGCTTGAGGGGAGGGATTTCTCCGTAGAAGACTTTCTAAGGGATACTGGCTCGTATTTAGGTTGCACTTGGGGAAAACCACAAAACCATCTACGCAGCTAGCCTGTTCGCCTGGAATCGAACCCAAGTCGGAACTACCAGTGTTGGTTAAAGAAGTCTACTGCGGTATCGAAGGACCCGGGTTCGAATACGGAGAAGGCATGGAGGAGTTTAAAATGTATAGTGTCAGTGCGGCATGGGGGCACTCGAAATATGCGGCGAGCCGAAAGTCCTTGAGAGAGGTTTGTGGTAGAAGAAGAGGGGTGGGAGACCCTCAGACTCCCAGGAACCTCTCCATCAAAACTGGGGGCGGAACTAAGCGAAGTACTCTCACCTGAATGGTGCTCTAGGCTCTTCCCAAAAACAGGAGCAATCTGTCACTCCTTGCCACGATGAATTTCGTGGGCTTGTTCAGATGTTACTTCGGACAAGTAAAATAAGTCACAGTGTTGAGTGACATAACCCTCAGCCGCTGGTGGGCGAATCGGGTTCGAACAACTAGTGTTCAGAGATCTTAACTAGTTGTATACTCGTGGGCCATAGATAGAGTATAAAAACTGCGAACAGAATAATTTTATGAGACCCTAGAAAAGTAAACCATTGGTTTGTTTAAGAAATAGAACATTTTACTGCTGCAACATGATTTCCTTAATGTAAGAAACATTAACATAACAAGTTAATAAATTTTGGAAACGCGTACAAATTTTTGAGATCATTTTGTATAATAAAAAAAAAGGGTGAAGCCTCGTGACTCATTCAAATCTGGAAGTCAGCCAAAACATATTTTTGGTAAGCTAAGAAGCACTTGTGACAAATTTTGTGTAAAGAAAGATGAGTAATTCAAGAGCATTCAGGGATAAAAAATGAATTATCTTCACTTCAGCTACCCATGTACTTCTTTTACTGAATCGCAAATGAATGTGAAATTCACATATAACAGTCCAAAATACTTAAATGGAAGTTTAAAAAGAGTTTAAAATGACAAATATATAAAAAATACTAATTAGTTACATAAAAAGTTTTAATTCAAAATTATAAGCATATTGATTTCTTTTACTGAGTCGGAACTCAGTGTTTATATTTATACATATAATTTAAAAAAATTAAATGCAAATATTAACAAAAATAATTTTAAATGACAGATATATAAAAATAAAAAAGAATTCTGAAAGTTTTCAAATTTTATATTACGCCCAAAAAGGCTTTTTTTTTAAAATTTTTTGTGTGTTACCTTTATTTATTAAATAATATGTTCTTCGCACTTAAACCATAAAATTCAACTCAACAGCAATATCGCAAAATAATTTAAAAAGTGCATATCTTTGGAATTTCTGATACGCAATCTTGCGCCCTGGAGATAAAAAAATGTTTTTCCCGTACAGTGCTGCCATTGCTTGCCATGAAATCGTTGAGTTTCTTTATTAAAAACTCATAAATTCTTTACAAAATATGAAATAGATAATAAAACAAAATCCATATTCCAAATTTGGGTTTAGATGGCCATATTCGGGTGGAGACGTACGCTATTTAAAATTTGATTGCTCTAGGTATCGTTGTTTTATCACAAAGCGAGAAACATGAATATATTTATGCAGATTCTCCATTATTTAATTTTTTTAAATATAATGCAGGGCGATAATATTGGTGGCAGCAATTTGAAAAGTGATTCAGACTTTTCGATGCAAAGTGCCAAAATGAAATTAGCCCTTCTGGGCTAACGCCTTTTGGATTAATAATTAATTAAAGATAAACGGAATTAAATTCAAAAATATAAGTATATATTAATTTCGTTTGTTTTTATCATTTGTATTTCAACTTTAAAGTTAGAGACTACTTATTTGTATAAAAATTTAATTTCAACAGTATTTTTATTGCTCATCAATAGAGACATAAAAAGATAAATGCCTTTTGTTTCGCCTTTTTTTCCGAACAAACGTAGCTACAAGTTTTACTTACTTTTTTTAATCATTGATTCCAAGCCGTTTGTTTCTAAATACATAATTTCTGAAAATAAAATAAACAAATAAACTTCAGAAAAACAAAGGGAGTTAGAATAATCTATAAATGTAAAATCTAAATTTTTAGCCCAAGAATGGTAAAAATTACAGTTAGTGAAATATTTATTACGTTTTTATAAGTTTACTTAAATGCTCTATATTTTTATGCACAAAATTCGCGGTAATATACATAACTAATATTTCCATGAGATCTACAAATTCAACATGCGTTCTTTTATACAAGCGAAGCAATATGTTGAAAAAATGAAGAATCGTTTTCCCAAACATTCCTATATTGCAGCGAAATCTCTTCGAATAATTCCTGTGATAGGCATTGGAAAAAGGATGTGCATCAGTATGGTCGTTCTTAAGTATCCCACTGAACTTCGAATGTAAGAAGCAAAGAACATTTTTAATCTATCAGAGCACAATGAATATTCTACTAACTGGAATTAGTGTTATACAAGAATCATATAAAAAGTTAGATTTTGATACTTTTCCAACCCTTATAATCTTAACCGTTTGGACAAAATCCTTTACTTTTGTTTTGGGAAATTTTCTAATTTAAAATATACTTCTAATACCAATATTTAAAAAAAATAAAGGGTGTAGTCACGTTCTAAGATTTCACCGTGTAATATTAAATTTCATATGTTACGAAACTAGGCTTAAAATTGATATTATTACATATAAATATGCGAAATATTTCATGCGCGTAACTTTCCCGTGTATTCTTATTTAAAATATATAGGATAAAGCAGAAAGTGTTGTAAAGAATAACAGAGTTTTGCCGCAGAATTGTCATCACATCATATTGACTGCAAAAAATCTGATGTGGACAGCACGTGACTTCCTTGTACGGTCTATTAAAATATACAAATTTTTCGCTGAACTTCATTTGAATTTATTTCCTTGAATTATTTTAACTTAATTAACCGATGGTGAAAATTTGAAAATGGCACCAAGAGTAGCAAATTTTGAAATTAGAAAACTTTTCAATTTTTGTCTTACAATAGAGAATTTTCCTGTATTTTTATTTTTTCATGAGGACTAAAACGTTCCCAGATATAAACATGGGAACCGAGGAACCGCATTAGAAGTTAAATTTCACTATTTGTTGAAAACAAGTTTTTTTAAAATTTGACATTGCCAAAACGTGAAAATTTCGTCATTTAAAACATTTTGTAATTGGAAATATATGTGGAAAGTCTAACTGTCCAGACGTGTTCTACACATTGTCTATGTTATTCAATATATTAATACTAAAATTCGGTGCTTTTACAATGTTTCAATAGTGCGTGCCCTAGCTTTATTCAAAATTTGACATTAATATGGTGCTCTAAATTTCGAGTGTCCATTAAAACAAAGTGTGCACTTAGATACGTTAACAACGTGTGCACGTTATTGCTACTCACCGACTAATTGACACCTGCTTCTAACAACTTATAATCTACGCATATATTAGGCGAATAATAAACAGATTATATCCCCAAACCGAACTTATTTATTTTCCTAAATCTGTTCAAGCAGTGTAAGACAATGTATAGGAGCATCACACGCATAGAAAGTTAAAAGATTATACCACCAGGTCATAAAGCATTAGTACCTTTAAGTACAGTCTACCGTCAGTATCAGAACATTATTTTGAAAGAACTACGTGATAGTTGACACTAAACGATTCTTTTGAGAATTAAATTGTCGCATCTTGTACTTTATTGGGGATATACATGAATAACTTTGACGAATAAAATTAAAAAATTTTATATTTAAATTTCAAATAAATAGAACAAGAAACAAACAAGCCTCTTTCTCATCCTCTGATTAGGTGGTTAGAGAAACCTGGCTATCACATCTTTGCATTCGAATTGAAATCCCGGAGAGCTATCCTGACTTTTAGGTTGGGTTCAAATCTCGGTTACAAATGTGACTATAATCAGAGACGTACAATGACACTTTTAGGCGCACTTCCCCAAGAAGAAGTCAATGGGGGCGTACTATGATATGCTAGCATTAGAAAAAGTTTACTTACTTCACATTTTAAACAAAGAAATTTAAGAAAATAAGAAAAGTCTAATGTAGCATTTTGATTATACGATACATATTACAATGTAGTGCCGCATAATACACTGACAGGTGCTTAAAGATTAAAAGTTGGTTACTCCTGTAACTCGCCATTTAACCCGTTATTATGCGTAAAGTCTTTTAATACAGAGGCATTTAAAGCCTGTTGATTCGAAAGTCCTGTCAGTAAATTGAGGATAAGCTAAGAGACGTGTAAAATCTAAAGATTCTCCCCTCATCATTCCAGGTAATTTAAAATGGGTTGGATGTTTTTTTCAGTTAGGAATGTACTCAAGTTTTATTAACGATATGCGAACTCCGTTCTCTGACCTCAGTTATGATTACTTTTTAAGCCTTTCTGATGATTGTGTTCTCCAGTTCAATGATAAGCGACAATGATGACGAATGCTAGATTAAAAATTTTGATACTAGTCTTATGGCAAAAGCTCCATGCGTTTTGAAAGAATTTGAAGAAAAGTCTACCTTTTTTAGTGAATAAGAATAATGCACATATAGTAATTGACTGCGGCAAACGCCAACATGGCTGGAATTCTGCCAAAATACTTCCAAAAGGGGTGTTAATTATTTGCTGCAGGATGAAGGTGATCATCTGAGAGTTCGCTCTTCGTTGGAAAGAGATAAAGTCCATGCGTCATTGGGGATTTTGTCGTCTCTTTCTCTTCTTTGTTTTAAGGTGAAGATTCGCATTGATTTGCAACTTTAGATACCAAAAATGTTGAAATTTGTTTTCGTAATACATGAATTTTACTTTAATAGTGCATATTTCGTTATTTACTTTTAAAAATAAGATCTCTAAAAACAGTTGACCTATATTTTTTTATCGGAAGCATTCTTTTTAAACTTGAGAAAAAAATATCGACAGTTTTTCACCCCATCTGAATGGGATCCTTCCTGACAGTAGTTTAAATACAAGATCTTTTGCTCTTTTTTACTATAATATTTTTTTTCTTTCTCAAATGTGTATAAAAATACATATAGATTACAGCGCAAAAAATCAAAAAGAAATATAATATTTATTTATTATAATATAATAAGTTATGCATTAACTAT
>KK121828.1:367209-390135 GCA_000611955.2 Stegodyphus mimosarum
AAGTAGGAATATTGCGCGAAGCTTCATAAAATAGTGTCAGGAAAAGATAAAGTTTAGATACAGTTTAATAAACCACATGTATAATTAATATTTTCATATAATTTATACACCACATATGTATATTTTTTAAGTATTTTTAAAGTCTGGGAAATAGGATAATAAATATAACAATTTCAATGGAAGTATTCTAATAAGTTCAGACGAGTAACTGATCAGAAACGTCATGTATACACAAGAGATGAAGTAGAAACTGAAGTAGAGTTAGAAGAAGTTTAGGAAAAACTAAACCATTCCGATGATTACAAAGAAACCTTTGCCCATACTTTAGAATCTTACTTTTTGCCGAATGGTAACAGCCTCGCTCACTGGAGATAAAATAGTTTTATTTTGAACAGTGTTGCCGCTGCTTGGTTTTAAATCGCTGAGTCTGTTAATCAAAAATTCATTAAATTAGTAAGAAATATGAAGTAAATCAAAAACAAATTCAAAATTCTAGCATTAAGGTTCGCGTATTCGGGTGGAGGACTGTATGTGTCCGAAATCTGGTAGCTCTAGATGCCGTTTCTTTCCCCTGTGCTTTGGTTTATTTGATTACGGAAAATCTCTCGACAGCTATCTGCCTAAGAAGAGGAATGCCTTCGTGTAGTATTTTCAAAGGGAAACTGGTTAGTATACACGTCACGCATGGGAAAAGTCCCTAAACGTCCATGCAACCAGCCCATTCGCCAGGATTCGAACCTCGGACCGAACTATCAGTGTTCAGCAACTTTAACGCTCCGCCGTCGGTGGGCCTTTTTTCTGCAATGCAAGAAACATATATACAAGCACAGTCTTCATTATTTAATTGTAGAGACAATTGTGTAAACGAGAAATTGTATGCATTTATAGAATCACATAGAACAGATAAGCAGGAGGAGAGAACAAAAGAGGAAGAAAGACAGAAGTTAAGTTTGGTTTATTTTGTTTTGTTTATGGAAAAGCATTCAAGGACTATTTGCCTAAGAGGATGGATGCTTCGTGGAGGACTTTCATAAGGGAAGCTGGCCCGCATAACGTTACAAATGGGTAAAACCACGAAAAGGCCGATGCAGCCAGCCCGTTCGCCGGTATTCGAACTCCGAACTGAACTACCAGTGTTCAGTTACTTTAGCGCTCGGCCTTTGGTGAGGCTGAGAGAAATTAGGAGTAAAATGAATAGATTAGATCAGCTGCAAAGCATACAAAGTTTATCTTTCTGAAAGGATGGACTAAAGAAGAAACTGGCCCATACTCATGTTCCGCAAAATGTATGGAGGAAGGGGCTATGTGCATAATTTAGAAGAATACTGCCAATTAAAAGAATCATTAGACCTACGATGCAGTTTGAAGGTAGGAGGAATTTTTCATTTTATACTTTGCTACTGGTGCATAGCCAGTATCTCTTCACCAAAATCTCTTCATCACCTCGTAACATAGTTCTACTCAGCCATATACTTATCTTTGACCTCTAGTAAAGATTCACTATAGAAATGCCACAAACAGTACTCAGGGCCTTAGCAAATATCTGGCCCACCAGCGGCCGAGCGGTACAGTCGCTTAACACTGGTACTTTGGTCCGAGGTTCGAATTTCTCGAACGGGCTGGCTGCATAGGCGTTTTCGTAATTTTCCTTATGTATAATGTATATACGAGCTAGTTTCCCTAAGAACGTCGTCTACGAAGGCATTCCTTTCCTTAGGTAGATAGCCCTCGAGGCTTTGCCGTAATCACATAAATCTACAAACCTTAGTAAACATCCACAGATCTTTCTTTCAGGCATAAAACCTCTGTGCACAATTTGGATAATTTTAACTTCTCATAAATGAAGTGATTCAGCATTGTATTTAATACTTCGGCCATCCTTTTAAATATATTTTTAATTTTCATGATGTTTTCCACGGCTGCAGTATTATCTTCTATGAATTGCAGCTAGTAGGGTCTGCCATGCTAATGAAACTTGTCTTTATCTTTTTAATTTTCCATACTGAATTGTCAGCTGACGATGAGCCGTGTACTGGCGTTTTCTTGAAGACTCTGATATTTTAAATAAGTATTTGTATAGGGTGTCGAAACAAACGCGCCGGGTTTAATATGCTGACAAAAATACTTCATTTTTAGAAAATGGAAAATATTTTTACATGCTTACGGCAGGCAAATGTTTAGTTTGAAGAATCCTGGATTTGACTTCATCTAGAAAGACTGGCATTTTATCATTCTTAATTCATTTCGCAACTTCGTTTCAGCTCGGAAGGCTACATTAAGGAACAGCGAGTTTTTATTGTGAAAACTCATTTTAAGAATGGCGTATGTTTTAATGGAATTATCGAACCGAGAAACTGAATGGCCACATAATATCAGCACGTAGAAAAGTTTGCATCGAAATTTTTGTATGACAATGGAGACTGTAATAACATTCCAATCCTATAACCGTCACGTGAGAATGTGCGATAACATAGGATCCACCACGTGAATCAGACAGGAATTACAGAAAATAATTACAGCTGTAACTAATTAACAAAATCGAAAGAACGGTTCAAACAGGGAAGAACATTTGAAAAATATAAATCTTCCAAATAACTAAAAGGAGAGGAATGTTAGTGGCATATTTAGATATGTAGCTTTTGACTGCTTTGTTGTAATAAATTAATCTATATTTCGAAACTAAATTTGGGCTACAAAACTGCCTTTATTACTATTACAATTATATGACAACGGTATTCATGGATTTGTATTGCTACGTTTAATTGCAACTGTCCAAATCCATTTTGTTAAAAAATTAAAAGCGCCTTTAAAATCCAGAATAGTACCTGAAATTAATATATTTGAACATATTAAGAAATCTAGCCATTCTTTTACATATTCGCACTGGATTTTTGGCATTGAAGTTTGGGCATTCTCACTTAAACATTTGAATTTTCTGAGTGATATCACGTTGTGTTTGCTATCTTAACCAGACGTAATTTCTTGATTAAGTTCGACTTGGGAATGCTTATGTCATTCCTCCGATGATGAAGTAATTCTGTATTTTGAGCCCAAAGTTTGCTTCATGATACTTTCGGAAACGCTTCTTCAAACAAATTCGTTTACTGCGCATTTCGTATTCGAAAGTACCTCCTTTAAAAGGCCCATTCGTCTTCAACATTAACTACATCAGACCGAGACTAATTTTATAAAGTGTCAGAATAAATAGATGAAAATTATTAATCAGGGGGAGACCAAATATTGTTAAACCCGACTGTGGCAAATTTCGAAAACGAACTCATGGTCTACGAGGGCTATCTGAAAAGTTTCCGACCTCAGAATGTAAATGGCAACTCCAGTTAACCGAAGTGGGGGGAACTTGTTTGGCCGTCACTTGACAACCACCAATCAAAATTTCAGCTATTTTGAACCCGAAAATTTTGTTTGACAATTACTTTTGTAAGTTATATATGATATAACTCACAAATATGTGATATATATGTGACTTATATATATGACCATCATTTTTGCAAAAGTGGAAAAAAATCGAGAATCGTGCTGTCATTAGATACCTGTTTTGGAAAGGTAATACGTCTACTCAGATTAAAGAGGAGTTAGAAAGAGCGTACGGCGACTCTGCACCATCATTTAGTATTGTGAAAGTTAGGCCAGCTGAATTTAAACGTGGCCGTACCAGCTTGGCTGACGATGAACGTTCAGGATAACCAAAAACTGCAACCACTGACTAAAACATCGCTAAAATCCACCAAAGGTGCTGACGACCATCGAATCAAGGTTAGAGAGATATCAGAGGCTATTAGCATGTCTAAAGAACGTGCTTGCCACATATTGAACCAAGATTTAGATATGCGCAAGCTTGCTGCACATTGGGTGCCGCGTTTGCTCACTTCGGACCGAAAGCGTGTTCGAATAAATTTGCACCGTTATGTTGGTGCAAAAAAATCAGAGTTTTTTAACCTCATAATCATTGTAGAGGAAACTTGGATTCATCATTGCAGCCCAGAAACAAAATCACAGTCAAAACAGTGGATTGCTTGGAGAGAACCGGCTCAAAAAATAGCAAAAACTGTTCTTTCTGCTAGAAAAGTAATTGCAACAATTTTATGAGATAGGCATGGGATAGTCTCAATAGCTTATCTTGAAAAAGAAAAACCATTATCGGAACATGCTATGCAACTTTACTTGAAAAGCTGAAGGCCGAAATTTCTGAAAAACGGCTACATTTGCAAAAGAAAAAAAAATTATTTCACAAAGACAATGCTCCATCTTACACCTCGGCGGTTACAGTGGTGAAAATCCATGAATTACGATTTGAACTGCTTGATGACCCGCTCTATTCGCTAGACCTGGCACCAAGTGACTTTCGTTTGTTCCCTAAAGTAAAAGAAGCTCTTGAAAGACAAAGATTTTCTTCAAATGAGGAAATTTTACAGCCAAAGATTCCACATATTATTTAAGCGAGTTAAAAGGACAGGAGCATCGCTGGACAGATTTACAGACGATGTCGAAAAATTAAGGTAATTTTGGAGAAAAAAGCATTTTTTTTCTTTGTTAGGTCGAAAGTTTTCAGACAGCCTACGTACAAAGTAGTTCCTAGTCGGTATAAACCTTTGAATGTAACTTTAGTATCATAGCACAATTATACAGAAAAAATAAAGAGTAAAAATGATCATTTTGCATAAAGAGGTACTGCTTTCTTTATCGTACTGTAAGCTGCCTGTAACCATTCAATTGATTCTTACCTCTGAGTGTATTGTTACGTGCGTACAGGTTCGTAATGGATTGTATGCATGCAGAGCAAAACGATAATTTGATGAATTTTATTTATTATTATTTTTTAAAGAACACTTTATATTTCTGGAACTTTTCACATAAAAGTACTCGTGCAATTCTTCTCGATATGATAGAACACAATGAGTTGTCACCGCTTCAAACTTCTAAGAACATTAAACACAAGACAATGATAAGCGAAAGCTCACACGATCAGTAGTCTGAACTAAAACTGAAAAATGATGCACTCTCGGTCCTTATAGCTTTCCCCAGACCATCGAGGAATTTCCAGTACTTTTCATTCGAAATTGCTTTAAGCGTATACAGTTACAGTTGCATAGGGCCGATTGCAATTATAGTTACATAGGGATCGGACAAAAATACGATCGTATTACCAAGCTTGAAGATTTTCGCCAAATTTGGAGAAAAAATTAGTTTCCCGCCTCCCAAAACTATTACCAGTATGTCTCTATCTCTCCCAGTTGGAGAATTAGCCATTTACCTTTGTGTTAAATGTAGGACAGAGACCGAATAGCATTTATACTCAAAGAAGCAAAAGATAAGGATAAAAAATTTTCATTCTCTAAAAGCCGAATAAATTTCATAATCCAAACTCATAAGATTCACCACTTCCTCTTTCCTTGAAAATCGAAAAATTGAAAAATTTCCATCATAGTATCAGCTCGAAGCTTGAACAGAGCTCGGTCAAAGAATTTGAAATTAATCAAAGAACTCATTTAACGTTACTTGGTTTAAAGCTGCGTTCACACTAGTCTGTTGGGACGCCAAGCGACAACGCGGAAAAAAACGCTTTCCGCGCAGGTCAGTTCACACCAGCGCGGCAACATTAGCTTTAAAAGTTGTCATATTCTCGTACTAGATGGCTCTTTATATCGGAAAAACGGGAAATTTTTGTATGGTCTTTTGACTTTTTACGATTACATATTTTAATTAAAATGGATTTAATTTCTGGATTAATGGATTAATTAGTTAAAACTTATTTTACTTTGTGTAAGAGAAGCATAATGCAGTAGTTTATATTAATATGTGAGAGATGACTGCAACAAGGAGATGCAAATAATTTAATTGAAGAAATGCGCTTGAAAGAAACGAAATTTCTTTTAATTACTTTCGCATCAATTCGATGAATTTCTAGCCTCATTTATTCAAAAGCAGAACACTAATTTTTGTCAGAATATCGCAGAAAAGAATCGTTTGGAAGACAGAAATAGGATATCCTAGAAAAGGATCGTTGTATATATCTAACGCTGTATATATCTAATTTTATTTATTTATGAATTTTGTTGAATGATAATTAAAAAATCCTAATTTCATGATTGTATTTTGGAGAGCAAAATTTTCATGGGATAGAATACCATAAAAAAATGTTTTTTGATGTATGAACTTCCCTTAAATGGTTTAAATAATGCAAGAAAAAGTATATTTTGTTTAAATATACCTAGGATTTACAGCATTACTAATTTAAATATCACACTTAAAAAAAGCAGTTATTTTTAACTTAATAAACACTAGCAGTTTAAAAAAAATTATTTAGTTTCTGTCTTATGTACATATTTTTTACCTTAAATGTAACAGTCATTACTTCAGTTAGTCATTCATATATTAATGAACAGCCATTATCTATTTTATAAGGTCACTTTTACCTAAAATTCATCGAAGTAACCTCATTTTATATAATTCTACTTTATTTGCGTTAAAAATTTAATTCCACAATTAGGAAATTTGCTAATGCCCATGCAAAAGTTCATTAAATTAATGAAATATTATTATCAAGATTAAACCTCTGGTTTAGTTCATATATAAATTGTTCGTAAAGTGGTCATGCATGTTCAGAAAAACAAACATGAAGCCATTAAAATGCTCGGAAGTATTCCATAAAATCAGCTACATACTAGCGAGCTTCTTTTCTGTATAAATTATAGTTTTCTTAATTTTTCTGAACAAATGGTTTACTCGTCACCACTCGTTTAAATTTCAGAACTCACTGAATTTTCTAATTAGATTGAAGCAGCAACTTCATACTAATACCAGTATCGCTTTTGCTACTCTAGTATTAGCTGAAATAGAATCAGATCGTAGTAGTCAGATCACCTTATGAATTATACCAAATGCTCGTTGTCAAAAGAAGAATAATGCACACAATGTCGAGCGAAAATTAGGTTTATATCACTAATGAATGAAATGAAATGAAAAATAAATATAAGCTTCTTGTGTCCCTTCCCCCCAAAAAAAGTCGCGGTAGATATTAAAAAAAAAGTGGTGTATTTGTACTATTAAAGGTAGGAAAAAACAATGCCCGAACCCGCCATACAAGTCACCCTGAATTTTCAACTTCTGCATGTTACCGCCGCGCTAAGGTATCTTGCGAGTAAGTATGGTTTTGACACTTCACCTTCAGGAAACTGAAGTAGCAACTGGGCTACTCTGAAACTAGCGGTAATGTTTTCTGTAAATATTTTTTTAAAAATACCAACTCCATTACAACACCACTCCTGGTGACACTTCAATCCAAAATCTTTAACACAAGAAGCCAACGTCTTATCCACTACGCAACAAGAGCAACCTTAATGTGATGTAAATATATTTTAAGAAAAATTCAAAATCTGAAATTTCGAAATACATCACTATTTTTTCGCAATAGTCTATTGCATTAGATTATTCTGTAAAAATTATCAACCATACATAATTTATGGTTAAATATTAAGGAATATTATGTCTAATAAACTTGAGAGTTTTCCTTTAAATAATTTATAAAGCTATTTATTCTACTAGCGTATGCAGTTTTTTATTATTACCTGAAATTTTTATTAAGATTAGTCCATTTGAGTTTTTTTTTTTTTCATCAAGAATTTTTGAAAGTACAGTCATTTAAAAACCGTGGTATAAACTGGACGTTTGAAACGAGATGTCTGAAACTCCTGCTTCACGCTTCGAAAAGTTGAAGTTAAGTCAACTCACGCGCTCTCCGACCATCCGGAAAATGCCGCCTCTGATATCGCTTCTGATTGGTCAACGCTTTACGCCCGAACGCATGACCTCGTTGGTGTGAATTGGGCTTAATGGTCACACATACCATAAACAAAGACAGACTGTCATAGGTGTCTTTAAATGTGCTTATAAAATATGCCTAAAATAAGCGTTCTTTTTTCACTCACCCTGTATTATGTGAAAAGAACTAATGTTTTGCTCACATCATGCTCTAACTAACTAGTTCCTCTTCGAAATGTTCGGCTGCTCACAGTACATTCAAAGGTTCTGGTGACTGAAGATTGCTCGTAGAATAGGAGTTGCGTTTGAAACTCTCTAAGCTCTGCCTATGCCAATAGATTTTTCTCCTTCGGAGAAAGCTTGAAACCCCAAGTGGACGTAGAACTCTTTGAAAGGGCCAGAAACTACTACTCGCTGACCAATCTGTTACGCAATTTATGAGTTACCTTTCTATTGGAAGATGCTTGAATATTCAGACCCTCACGGGTTTAGCTACCTAAAGGCAATTTCCTGAAGAAGGTCCTCTAAAAACAATTCTTCCCTCAGCTTAATAGCTCTAAAATAATTATTCATACGTAAACAGGCATTCAGGAAAAATTCGCTGAAATAACTGTAAAAGTATTACAACTTAAAAAAAAATATTACGTTCTCTAAACTTCATATTACAATCTGTAAATTTCATATTTCAGTACTTAAACTTCATAATACTACCGAAATTAAAAAAAATAATTAAAAAATTAAGGAGTAAATAATTATAAGAACGTGTAATTTTCGGTAGAACGGGATAATTTTCGTATTCAAATTTTAATTTAAAATTTAAGACAATTCTAAGCTAAAAATTATGATACATACTAAAAGTTCATTCGAATCCCCAAAATTTAAGATACAGAACATGGAATTATCAATTTAAACCAAGACTTTCAAAATAGTAGTTCCACACGATAAGGAATATTTGCCATGATTTTATTCTATCATATATGAATGCTGCCACGGAGACTTTTGCGCTTATTTTATAAAGAAAAAAAACGTAATTATTTAAGGCATAGATATGTATATTTTTTATTGATCGCTCATGCACAGATCGTGCAACAAATGTTAAATAAAAAATATTCTGTGATTATATTTTGAATATTATATAGTAAAAAATATTTCTAAACATTTCCCTGGTAAACGAAAGGAAAAAGTACAGGAAATAAAATTGCTAAGTCAAAGAATTTCAAAGAACAAAAATTGCCATGCCAAGGAATTGAAAAACAAATTCTAATTACTCATTACCTGAATACTAGACGGTGAAAAATTTGCGTTACCCTTTGAAAAACAAATAGCAAAAAAATTTTGGAGTCAGAGAATTTTAACTACGCGGATTACATTTAAAATGATGTCTAGTTATAAATAATTTTTAAAACGTAGTACATAATAAATTCATTCGGCTTATGAAAAGAATAGAAAATAACTGACTAATTTTCATGTTTTGAAGCGAATCATTTATGAGTGAATGAGTCGAAAAAGGATAACTTAGTGCTGAGTTGGCGGCACAAGTTATCATGAAACGAAAAAAAAATGTATAATGATTTTAAGGCTTCCACTTACTATAATTTCATAAAAATATTTAGCATTTATAATTAACCATCTCATGATTTAAACGCATTTTAAATTAAATCAATAGAATTAAAAAGAAGAAAAAATATTTTTAAGAACTGCATTTATCATTTTTAAATCACTTGGTACGCTATTCAATAACAGAAAGATTTAATTTGAATGTTAAGATCTTACGCTTTACGAAATAGCAACACGCTAGTATGTGGAAGACGACAGTATTTTTTATTTCGAACAGCGTTGTTATTGCTGGCTTTCAGTGGCTGGGGTTGTTAATCAAAATCCGTTAACCTCGTACAAAATAGGAAATAAATGAAAAACGTACTCGAAATGCCCGTGTTCGGGTGGAGAACTATATGCGTTCAAAACTGGGTGGCATCAGGTGCCGAAGTTTTTCCACAGTACGTGGAATATGCATAATTACAAATTCTTCAATATTTAATACCTGGTAATAGATGGCAAAACATTCCTACTCTCCGGAAAATAATATCTGAAAGGATTCAGATTCTAACGGTATCCCAGAAGGATTTTTTCAAAGTTTAATATAATTTATCAATAAATATTATCAACAGAGAGGACTCAGATGGGACTGCGAAACATTTCAGAGGATACTAGATGAATATGCATTTAGACTATTGTGGGAACGTCCTATATCTTCTGTATATTTGAAATACGATAAAATATAAAACATCGCTCTGTTATAATATTGAATGTTTTTAATTAGATGTATCATGAATTCACAAGAATTTCTTGAATCCATTTGGTTTAAAAAGTAAAATAATAATAATAATAATATTTTTAAGAACTGCCTGTGTTGCTTTTGTTAAGCCATAAATTCTGGGTACAAGCATACATTTAAATCAAAAGTCATTTTCGTTTGCCGCGCACTATCAGAAGCCGAAAGAAATCCTAACACTAGTAACTAAGATATCTACCAGGTATAAGCAGGTTGAAAATAACACATATTTCGCAAATAAAAACTTTTTTTCATTCAATACTATATTTCAAGAAATATAGCGTTTTAGAAAAAAAAAGACAAACTGTGAAATGAAGCTTACTTGTATAGTATGAAGAAGAATATCGAAGAAGGCTACATGCTAAGCATCGAACAGCTTATGCTTGGTGAAGAAGAAAAAACGAAAGAGGTTGATTCATTTCTTATTTATTATATTTACACCAAAGATCAGTACAATTACACACTTAAGAATATTATCATCATCATTGTTATCATTTTACGAAACTTTCTACTGTCCCTAAAAATAAAAACATATTTAATACGCCGGCATCACAAAGGGGCATTCCTCCCCTTCCTTTTTTCTCGAGAGTCAACGCCATCTATATGCTTTAATTCAAAATACAAAATTAGCTTCTCAAACAAGGGGAAAGTAAAAATATCAAAACACACATATCATTTTATATGTACCTACGTACAGACATCACGAAAAAATCCATTTTGAATTCATTTGAAATCTATTCTACAATCCGTTTCCTTTTACTCAGTCCTTACGTACGGACGTTGGGCAAAAAAAATTGTCAGAATGGATCCGGAAATGGTCAAAATGGATATTTTCTTTGAAATAGTATACCCAAAAGTTTTTGCGATTACAGTGGTTCCTTAACTTCCTTCAGACAAAGAACTTAGTTCCTTACTTCCTTCAGACAAGGAAGCAAAAAGGGATTTCAATTAGAGAAATAATATTGAAAATCATTATAATGATGCCATATTGGTAAACCATTTTTAAAATTCAGTACATCATAGTTTCATCCGGCTTATAAAAAGAATTAAAAGGAACTGACTGAATTACATCGTTTCAAACAAATAATCTATTAACGAATGAATGAAAGCATAACTTTGTGTGCACCCCCTTTCGAGTTCAATTAGCATCAAACACTTGCTCTGAATATTAAAAGCAACGATATCTTAAATCGTTCCATTTTAACAGCCCTGATTAGCAGACGAAGATTAAAAAAATATCTAGGCCACTCTCTGAATATAAACACTCGCGATGAGAGATAGAAAGGTCACAATACGATTTCCAAATCCTCCCCCACAAGCAACACTACTATTTTTGGTTTCACATCCCGTCATGAAGCAAGCTGTTATCCCAGCAATGCATCACTGCTTTATGCACCTCATAACAGGCAAGAGGATACCAAGGAGTAAAAATAAAAAGTAGACGTTCAAAATTCAAGAAGAAAATTTACTTCCGAATTCCACAATCGAGAAAAGAGAGGACGAGGAGCAGAAAAGAAGAAGAATCCTGGAAAGAATATGTGTTCACGCCAATGAGAGAGCTTATTGGAGCTTCTAAATTTGGAGGGGAACACTCACATACGGAGGCATGTGGATTGAGTCACTCAATCCTTCGTTCGGATTTCAGATCGTGTTTCCTGTTTGGGGCTAACATCCGCTGCAAGAGACCGGATTGGCTGAAAGTTGTTCCTGTGTCAATACCTCGACATAGTGTATAACATACTAAAATCAGGGTTTCATTCAAATTGCCATTACCTGATTGCAAGCCCATAATTTTTTGCCTTCATCGTGGTTCAAAAAAGTATCCCTTAGTTTAGAATTGATGTCATTAAGACTGTCAGCTATGGATAATTGTCTATTTATGTCCGTTTTCGATTTCCTGGGATCAGTTTACAGTAAAATAAATTCGATAAGTTCGACAAAAATTTTTCGAATATCAGATTCTTTTATAAAACTTAAGATCTCTAATTTCTGTTATGCTATTTTATAATATTAATACACTTTGTGTTAATGAATATTTAGATAACCTTATTTTTAAATTAATTAATAAATTTTTCCTTTATCGCGAGTCTGCATTATCAAATATTGAAGAATCCGTATGTATATATATGTATGCTCTGTGGAAAAACAACGGAACCTAGAGTCGTCCAGTTTGGAATATATATAGTCCTTCACGCAAACATCGACATCTCAAAGCCAGAATTTTTAATTTCGAAATTGTTTTCCATTTATTTCATGTTTTGTATGAATTTAATGAATTTTTGAGTGATCTGAAAACGAGCGATGGCAAAAATGTTCGAATAACACATTTTATCTCCAGCGTGCCAGACTGTTGTCATTCAGAAAAATGTGATATACGCAACTTTCAATTTTAATCCATAAACTGGGTTATTTAAAAGCATTGCGTAGCCACAGCCTCAAAGAAAATATTTACTATCTCCTCGAATCAGTGTGTTGCCATTTAGTAAAGGGTAAGATATTTACTTTTCAGATTTAATCTTTCTGTTACTAAGTCGAAAAGTAAGTGATTCAAAAGTAATTAAAGCGTTTTAAAAATATTTTTTCTACTTTTTAATCCGATCGATTTAAATAAAAGCAGAATTTAAATCGTGAGAAATCTAATTAGAAATGTTAAATATTTTCGCGAAATGAAACTAGCTAGAAGCACATGATACACTTCTTTCTTTTTTATGATAACCCTTTTAGACGGCCGGCCACTCGAGCGGCTAGTTTGCAAAGAAATAATATATCGAATATAAAAAAAAGATGAGGACACAACCAGTAATCTTCGACATATGTTTTTTGATACATTTTATAATTTTTATTTTGAATTTAATGTAGCGATGAAACTGACGCTTAATAATAAAGCTAAACAGACAAAAAAAAAATGCATATTAACAGTCCAAAAGCAGACTGAGCTCAAGAGCAGAATGGGAGCCTGCGATGCTCAGCGAGAGCATAAAATTCTTGACACATCCTCTGGCGCGATATTAAAAATTGAATTTATTCTAATTACTATTATTTACTTTTGTTTTTGAGTTCCTGCTCTTATCTTACGAATGAATAAATTTGATAAGTTCAGTAGAAGGTTTTCAAGGGTTCCATAGTTCTTTTTATAAAAATTCAGTTTGATGATTTCTGTTTCATTACTTTATATTATAGCATTCATTTGACAATTTCTGTCGATCAATATTTAGGTAATTGAATTTTTATATTAATTAATCAATTTTTTTTCGTCTTCAGTGTTTCAAAAGTTCGTTGCTTATCGGTTCCTTAACGTAAGGCCATCAAAAACTAACTTTCACGTCATTTTTTAATGACATGTTGCAATAAAAATTACGAGAAATAACAATATTTTTCTAATGTGCACATGACGCAGAAGCAGCAAAATTTCTAAATCGACTCCTTCTGAATTATAAAACACCGTATTCACAAATGACTTTACCCGGCCTTTGAGATACATTTCCAATTACAGTTTGGTCGTTGAGATACTTTTCGAATTACAAGAGTATTAAAATGACACGAAGATTCATGTTTTGTTATTTTTACATTTAAATAAATCAAAATAAATTACAATACAAAATTTATATAAAATACGAAATTTAACCTTATACACGTTATTTAGCTCCTTATATTTATATTTGAGAATATTTGGACTCGTTATAGAAAAGAAAACATTAAACGTTTGACCCCATATGGCCAAAATGGACCGAGATATTAATTTCAAAGTTTGGGACATTGGACGTCCTTTTGAATTTGCACTGAAGATTTGGTTAATAAATAAATTAGTAGAATAATTCAGTGCCGATTTATTCCTCCTTAAATGCCATTCAGTGATCTTCTTTTGTAACTTGCTAGTATCTTTAATTTATAATTTTTTTGCATTGAGTATACGGAAAGAATTTTCATGCAAGTAATTTATAAGTCTAAAAATGCGTTATTAATGTTCTCATGAAGTTTTATTGCTTCAGAATTATAATTGGGTAATCCTTTAAAAAATTTATTAAAGTACGAATGGTTTTAGTTGGCTACGTGCCAATACCGAAGACTGCCATTTTTTTCTAGAAGACGGATTTTATAAAATCAAGGGAATAAGATCCTATTTAAAAAAATTACATTGATCAATATTTTTCTCAGCAATCTGTGTAGAAATGCTCTACACATATTCTCTTAACATCAGAAATCTTTTCCTAAACGATATTTTTAGTTACATACAAATGCAAACATTTCACTCTTCCGTTTATGTACGGGCCCTGCATATCATTTGCAGTTTTAATATCGAATATCTCCCTCTATTTTGTCGTAAAGAACTCAAAATTTTGTATTTTTTATAACGAGTAGAAAATTTTCCTGAATGTAAGCATGTGTGTTACTTCGAACAGCTTCGCCCTTAAATGGTTGAGTTTGTTATTCAAAAATTCATTAAATTCATAAAAAAAATACGAAATAAATAAGAGACACATTTGAAGTTCAAATTTCGGATTTCGACGTGCCCAATGTTTAAGTGGACTGCCTGCCAGCGGTCAAGCGGTAAAGTCGCTGAACACTGGGAATTCTGTGAACTGACTGACTGCATGAGCGTTTTCGTGGTTTTCTCCATGTGTAACGTGTATATGAGTCAGTTTTCCTTAAAACGTCCTCCAAGAAAGCAACCCTTCCCTTAGGCAGATAGCCCTCGAGGCTTTGCTTTAATCACATAAACCAAAAACAATTATGTGTGTTCAAAATTTGGTAGCTCTAGGTACTAGCGATTTCCATTGTACGAGAAACATACATCCGTACATAGATATATATTCGACATCATTTAATAATATAGAGATTTAATCATAAAATAAATCCCTTTTGAGTTCTTAGACGGTAGTTTAAAGTTTTTGTAGTGTGCAAGTTTACTTATTAAATTATTTTTACTCTTAACTCATTTCTACTTTCTCATCGAGTGACCTTGAAATGTAAGGATTTACGAAAGAATGCGTCAGAGAACGGTAATTGTTGGTGACTCATTAAATTTCAAACATTAGAGACATCACAATGTATGACGTCATGAGAGCGAATAAAACACTGTTCTTCATTTAAGCTCGATGCTGCTATTTTTAAAACTGGCAGGTGGATAGGTACAACACCTTTTGGCGCAGAACTCCGGTTAAAAGCAACAATCAGTCATTCTCCTTTGCCAGATGTTAGGTCTTAAAATTAAGAGCTTAGAATCATTCTGATCCTAAAATCTTTTTATTTCATTTACACCAGTAATCTTGGAACTGTGTTGCGAGAAACTTTAGAATTTCAAGCCTTCTCTCTCGGAGGTTTACGAGTTAAAATCAAAATTTGAAAGAATTTTCGAATTTAAAATTTGAGCCCCATAATTAACCGTCTAAAATCATTAAGGAAATAATATTTTTTTTTGGATTATTTCTATTATCTGAAATAATATAAATTAAATCTGTCTCAGCCAGTATGCCTCTAATGAAATAATGCTTTTCTTTTCCTTTCTGATATGAAGTACAAGCAACCATTTGTATACATTCAATACTTTTTTTATATATGTTTCTGAGGGTATTAGTTTAAAAAAATAAAAAGAATAAAATAATTTCCCAGTAAAAAAAGGTAACCAAAAATTTCCCAATAAAAAAAAGAGTTTCCCAAGTTGACGAAGTTTGGAGCCTACGTCACTGCACTAACATCTACGTTGTAAATTAATTATTTTCACTAACATTTGAAATTTGATCTTAGAGGATATAATTCTACAATATGTGTAAAACTGGTGAAAAAAATGCGATTAAAAAACGATGAAAAATATTTGTATTTATAGTGTCGAAAGAAAACTCTCTTGCTTAAAATTACATACCGAATATTTCCATATATAAATCAATTTTGGGAACTTTTTCTGAAGCTAAATTACGGATGTTGGCTAATGTACGGATCTGTTAATCTCGCAAAATAAGTAGGTACTTTTCCGTTAGCCGGGCGCAAGCGATAATCCAAATAAACACATTTTAATTCTTTAGTTGATATTTGTTAAGAAACCGAAAAATATGATATTAGCGAAATTTGCTGTCGGCTAACGGAGAAGTACCAAAATATGCACCAAGAATAACAGTACAACAACGTAAATAATTAACGCATAAGAATTATAATTGAAAAGGGAAACTACTTTAATCTTTTAATTTACTTTTTGGGCGTTTAAAATGCAAACTTTCTGCAAAAAAGGGTGGGGAAAATGTCATAGATGGAGATGAATGGAAAAAGTGTGCTAGCTTCAGGTAAGATTATACCAGAGTTAAAACTATCGTTGTGGATATCTGGGGTTTTACTTTATAGCGATTTAATTGGAAAATATTCCAACCACTTTACTTGCTTGGTAACATTTTGAATCTCATAATTGAATGTTTAAACGTTAAAGGATTCTTTTTTTTTTAGCTCAAAATAGCGTTAGACCAGAAGGGCTATTAGTCACGAAACGTCATTTTGCGTTGAATCACGAGAAACATTGAATCACTTTTCAGATTGCTGCTACAAAATATTATCGCCCTGTATTATATTCAAAGATATTAAATAATAAAGAATCTACATGAATGTATGTAAGTTTCTCGCATTATGAAAAAATAATGGCACCTGGAGCCATCAAATTTTAATAAACGTAGTCCTGTACCCGAATATGGGCATCTGGAAGCCCGAATTTTGATTTTTGAATTGTTTTTATTATCTATTTCATATTTTATAAAGCTTTATAATGAATTTCTGAATAAAAAACCCAACGATTTGAAAGTGAGCGGTGGCAACACTGTACGGAATAAAACATTGTTTTCTTTATCGCACGAGACTATCTGTTAGAAACTCTAAAGATACGCTGTTTTTAAATATTTTTAGCCCGAATGGTCTCGAAACGTATATGTGTGTGTGAATGAAAATACAGAAAGGGCATAATGCCGAAAGCTTTCAGATTTTAAGAAATTTTTAGTGACTTCATATTTTGCTTTTTCTTTTATTAGCACAATCGGGCGTCCTATTAATCTCGAAACGGGATTTTGCATCGTTCGTTATAAACGGCAAATCCTTTTTCAAACTGTTGCCACAAAATATTACCTCCTGTAATATTTTTAAAGAAACTAAACAATTAAGTATAAATATATATGTACGTATGTATGTATGTTCCTCGCATTGTGAAAAAAAACGACGATACCTAGGGCCATGTAATTTTGAATATTGTAGTTCTGCACCCAAACATGTGCATCTGGAAGCCTGGATTTTGAATTTCATATTTTATGCTTCTTATTTTGTAAAAGACCCACCAGCACCCGAGCGGTAAAATAGCGTAACACTGGTAGTTCTGTTCAAGGTTCGAATCCCGCGAACGGGCTGGCTGTATGGTTGTTTTCGTGGTTTTCCCCATGTGTAACGTGTGTACAAGCCATTTTCACTTAGAAAGTCCTCCAAGAAGGCATCTCTTCTCTTACGCAGATAGCCATCAAGGCTTTATCGTAATCACATAAATCAAATGCACTTTGTTTCGAACATACTGAATATGTCCATGGAATACTACGAAAAAGAACGCATATGAAAATGACGGCGTTGCTTGATTGAAACGATTGTTTGAACATGATTCCTGGAAGAATGGTTATGCGCATGGCTACCAAAGTTTGGCACATTCTGAAAATTGTCGAGTTTCACTAAGTTGGTTGCGTTAATATGTAAATACCTGTTATTTAAATGAATTAAAAGTTTGGATAACATACGTAACAAACTTTGGATAACATACGTAACAAAAAATTCTTCCCGAAATTTGTGAGACGTTACGTTTTATTGCTTTATCTTACTATGCGTCTGGACAGTTGTTGCTTGAAACATAACCTCTTTAATTTACCTTTCATGAGGCTTGGCAAACAGCCAGTTTCTATTGTATTGCCACTAGTCGTAATGCAAAATCTTTCAGATATTTTTTAATTAAACTACTTTCTTAACTGAGAGATTACAAAAAAAGGTCATTGTCATCAATCGTTACCTTAGCTACTACTTTTTAATATTTAAGTATATATCTAACTGATAGAATTTAAAAATCCTTTAATTTATCTAAAGTCTGTTGCCCTCAAACTACTTTGAAAACCACAGAAATTAACTGGGCGATTATCATTCTGGATCGAATTTTCAGGGCTAAGCAACTAAGAGTACAGAGCACTCGTAATTCGATACAGGTTCATGTCTTAGCGAACGGGCTGCCTTTATAGATATTTTTATGGTATTTCCCATTCATAACACGGGTACAAGCCAATTTTTCTTAGGAAATTTTCCTAGCCCAATTTCCATATAGGCATTCCTTCACTTTGACAGACAGCGCTCTTGTGATTTGGAGTAGCGTAATAATATACAGTACAATTCAACATAAATTGCTGATGTGTTTAAATTTTTAAAAAGTGTAATGTGAATGTCTTCATCATTCAACAGATTTGTATATTCTACAGAAATATTTTATTTTCAAACAAACCTTTATCTGCTTAAGTTTTTTAAATTAGATAAAATTCTACATTATGTGGTTGTCTGTTTTACGGAAACACATCTACGCCTTATAAAGAAGTAAACATAAGCTGTTTCCAGCTCGTTAAAATAAATAAAATAAAATAAATGAAGTACAGAAATCAATACAAAAAAGAATCTAGAAGTGTAACATCACTTATGGGACTAACAGAAAAATGACGAAGATTAGAAAATTATGAGATCTGTCTCCTAAACACTTTAGGAAACATTAATTGGTAAGTCTGGATTAAATTTTAAAATTTAAAAGTTTGAATTAAAATTGACCAATCTTGCTGATGTTTCCTTTTATCTTGCACTTTCAAGCTATTTGGGTTTTCAAATTCAGGTTGTACAATATTTATTTAGAATTTCTAAACGTGTTGGATTTGCTCTGAAAAGGCCGTTCTGATAGTAAGATTTTTCAAACCTTTTGGGAAAGTACTGCTACTTTCAACAATTATTCCCTTTGAATGCCGAATAAACAGAAAAATAGTAAGAAAAATAATTTCTCACCTTTATACATCACACAATTTCTTTTTGAAATACAAATGTGTGTCGTTTAGCGTCTTTAATCGTTACCGTATATACTATTTTAGGTAACTTGCCGCTCGATGTAAGTTTTGTTATTAATGGAAGAGAACGTATTTTAAAATGAAATCTGCCTATAACAATTTTAACTGAGAAAGAAGGGAGCTTGAAGTGAAAGCCGAAATATTTAAATATTTTTAGTAAAAATGTTTTAGAAACGCATTTATTTTGTTAACGTGCTTTTTATGGATACAACTTTATAATAAATGAACTGAAGTACCTCTTACGTAAAAATATTTTAAAGTTATATTTTCTTTCCTTTTTAGGATAAAATTAGACTCCTTCAAGAAGATCTCGAATCTGAAAGAGAACTCAGACAAAGGGTAAGTACTAAAAAGGTGTCTTTTGTAATACCAAATAACATTCGCTGCGTTTGCATTTTTATTGTACTTTGTTACCATGATAAGCTCTAATCATTACATGGCATGAAAAATATTGTTGCTTGCGTAGGTTTGTAATGCATTAATGCACACAGAAACGATGGTAGCTTGATATAATATATTTTTCCAAAAGAAACACTTTAGTTCTAGAACTTCTCACAAAAATACTCGTACATCTGTTTTCATCATTGTAGTATAATCAGCAGTTACATTTCAAACTACTAAGAACGTTAAACACAGCGCATCTAAAAGTGGAAACTCATGGATATCTCTCAATACTCCTAACTCAACGCTAACTGAACGACAGTTGAGAACTGATGCTCTCCCCGGACTTATATAGATTTCACCAGGCCAACCGAGAAATCTCGTATCTTGAGAAAAACATCCCTAGCTTGGCGATTTCTCGCCCAATTTAGCGAAAGAAACCATTTACTTCCATGCCCCTGCAATCTTATTTAACTCCGTAACCTTGTAACCCTGGGACTTGTCCCTACAACCTTATGTTTCCGGCAGAGCTTCGCTTTCTCAAGCATTTGACGTTACGTTATACAAAAGATGCTACACTTTCCCGTATAATTTCATTAAAATTATTTACATACATAATTAGTAACAATATTTAAAATGTAAACGAAATACCAGTATGATGTGCAGCAATATAACGATACGAAATCAGATAAAAAATTGATAACAAAATAACGAATATGTTAAAGGCATAATATTAAGTGCTGTTAAATGTAATCATTTTAATTAAAAAAAAATATTAGAAACAATTCATTAGGAGATTTTCAGTTTCTACCTGCAGTGGAAATGGTTTCAAACAAATCGCGTATGTGGGACAAAAAATGTCCGAGTCTCCTCTCTTTGCAATAGCTTTATTGCAGTGACAAAAGGAATATCTAAAGAACTGTCGCCAGAGGCGGTTGGAACTGTTGGGGATTCGGGAAATTTCTCCGAGGAACCCGTAGCTACAGGCTCACTTTTTCATTAAAGATGCCAGCACTTTTATGCAAATCGGCGATTGTTTGCCAAAATGACATCACGAGGACATCTCGATGACAGGTCCTTTGTCCAAATTATCAGTTTAACTTCATACTGGTTATGGTACTTTTATGAGGGGATTTAGTCAAGACTCCTAATAAAGATGCTGTTACGTAAAGCTACCAGCATCTGGACGAAAGTAACTTTCTTCAAGTTGTAAACTGCAATTTTAAACAGCACTGCCTTAATAAGAGAGTGAACGCCTTGATTCAGAGGCATCCTTGGGTAGCAGTGGCTCACTTGTCTAAAGGTAGTACAATTATATCTATGATGAAGATTTCTTAAAAACAGAAACCATCAAAAAAGTTGGCACCTTGATGCAAGTTGCTTTTCCCAACTTATAAACTAAATTTCATAAGGATGCGGGTACCTTTATGCTCGTCGAAGATTATTCACTGAAATAAAGATCTTTACACAGGCGTCCCGGACTTTTGATGAAGGTGACATTCTTTATGGTGTAAATTTAATTTCATAAGGCTGCCGCTTTATGTCTTGATGAACAATGGTTAACTTTCTAAATGTACTGCCACCTTCGTATAATTCGGAAACTGTTCACTTTGATCTTGAAAGGAACGTTTCTGAATTTTGATGAAGGCTGCATTCTTTACCGCGTAAACTGGGATTCCTTAGTGTGCCCGTACTTTTACTGAAATCGACGACTATTCTGTCAGATCTTCACATTTATGTACTGACATTTTGATGAAAGCTGCATTCCTTATGGTATAAACTAAACTACATTAAGTTAATTACTTATTTCAGACACTCTTTATGGCTTGATGAATAATGAATAACTTGAAAAGTACGCGCATATTTATTCAAATTGTCAATTATTTACTTACATCTTTACACTAGCATCCTGGAATCTTGAGGAAGGTTGTATTCCTCATAACGGTGCCGCGAATCTTTGTGTCCTAATGTCGAGGCACCCTTGTAACTTGGCGTAACATGGTCAACCTGTATGAAGGTGATAGTGTATTTATGCAAGTTGGCTACTCCTCCTTATCACTGTCTTATTACAGCCTGATTGTTGGCTTAGAAGGATGTCCAGTGGTTTTGAACTTCCTATTCCATCAGTTGGAATGATTTAATACAAATATTTCATTTCCGAAGATATAAGTAGCTCAAGGACAGGAGGATATCCGAAAGTGGTACAAGATCGGAACACCAGTTAATGATCTAGGGTGGTATCAACAGAAATAAAGAAAACTTTGCGCCAAGTCACATTGTAATTCAACGTTGGCGTTACACAACCCATTAATCAACGCATTATACAATTCTTCGTTATTGCCAAACTAAAAATCTCAGCGTTGTTAGAAATGGTATTCTGGAACCATTGAATCAGTTATCGGAACGTATGCCTTTCTTTTGTTTGCAACGTTTAAAGATGCATTTCTAAATGCTTTCCTTGATATTTATTCGTGGACATTTTCGCTTAATGTAATGCGCAGTAATTATTGCCACAAGAATATTCAACATCGAACAAATAGAATTAAAACACTAGAACATACAGAAGTCAAACATTTCAAGTTTATTCTGTCTCACCATTTGTAGAGTTTAAATTAAAATATGCAAGCATAAAACTATCAGCCAGCCCGGAGCTGTTATCAACACAAAGATTCCTTTCCAAAGATGGTTATCAATTCAGCAATTTTAATCTAACTAGAAATAAACTACAAGCTTACTTAGACCGCGACAGAATTTCAGTCACACATACCAAAACAGGATCTAACCTCAGTTTAAAGTATTCCCAGCAACACTAGTATTAGCGTCGCCAACTGTCTGTTTTGTTCAGTCGGCAAGGCAACGGAAAGTAGGCCAATTTTTCTCACTCTTATTCGTAAATCTTCTAACTTATTCACATTTTACTAACATTTCGTTAGGAAAAAGCAAATGCCGCAAAGCCTCTCGCTGGGTCAGAGAAAATATATGTTGAAAAGTATGAGATTGACGCCCTGTTATCTCATTTCACGAATTTCTTTCTCAGTTCTTTCGAGTGAATGGACGTAATGTCTACTTAAAGCAGAGGTGGGCAAATGCTTCTAACCTCTGGCCAAAAAGTGCATCATGCGAGCAAGGCCATGACGATTATTTCTGATACGTGTATTTTTGCAGAACGCGATGGAGGAAGGGACATTCCTATCTGGTAGAAATTTTTAAAAATTTACATTTAAAAAAACTGTTAAATATGCCCAAAACGGAATCTATTAGCCATTAAATGCTATTCCTATTGGTCATCAAGTGATTCACATGTATATTGTTTCATTTTTAAATAAAAATTTAGGGGTA
>KK121828.1:390175-537225 GCA_000611955.2 Stegodyphus mimosarum
GATGTCTTTTCTCAATAATATTCACATTTCATTATTTAATTTCTAAATTAAAATTGATAAAATAATAGAACAGCTATAGAGAGAAAAGGGGTGGAATACCAGAGTTTCACCATTAGTGGTACAGGTAACCCGTCCCACTAATTGTGAAGTTCCGCCCCATTTTTGAGGCAGAACAGCCCGGAACGGGCTAAAGGTCTCCTAGTTTCTTCTCTAAACAACATCCGCTCCAGAAGCCTTTCAGCTCGCGGTGTATTTGAGCATCCCCTTGACACTATACGCTTACAAATATCCATGCCTTTGCCGAGATTCGAATCCGGGCCCATCGGTTCTGCAGTCGGCGTCGTTAATCGCTATACCGGCTGGGCGGCAAATGATATAACAATTTTCTTCGTCGGATGCACGTGCGTTCTAGTATATCTAGTGTTATCAGTTTCAGTCATCACTGGTATAGTTGTGCGTGTATATACGCAAGAGAGTGTAACAATACATGGACTCTCGTGTTGCTGATTTCAGTAGTTTGCATACAAAATTAGATAGAAAGCTATGAAAATATCGTTATATAAACAATTAGACGGGTGACATTTGACCCATGAACCGGTTTTTGCCCATTCCTGATTTAAAGCAATGCATTTGTTTTATTAACAAGATATTGTGTAAGTTGATGAAAGAAGTGTATTCGCTTTTAAGATTCGTAAGAACCATTAATGAGACGACTAATAATTGGAGTACGACTTGGTTGATGAGATGTACTTACATACTATTTGACTTAAAATCGGTATTGAGCATTCCTTATAGCTATATTCTCTAATACTCTGGGAATGCAAAGCTCACTGGTTTTGTTGGGGGTACGAAATCTTTAAAAATTACATATACTTTCTCAAGAAACTCATAGCGAACCTTTTAACTACATATTTCATAAAAATATTTGACCACTTAGGAGATATATTTTTAGTTTTTGTAAAGTAAAAATCCCCACGAAAGACCGAAAATTTCTGGTTAATTTCTAAGAAATCGTAATTTGCCTTTCATACTGCCGAAGTGGCTAGCATTGTTCTTTTTAACCGCGTTATATTATTATAATAGAAGTCTGACTTTTAGTAGTTAGAGAAGTACAGTTCTTCTTCTTTTTTCTTTATTTCATTTCTTTATATTTCAAACAAGAATTTTAATTTGCCTCTTCTTTTGAGATTATTTTACCTTGCAAACGTGTTACATTTTCACTCGAAACTAATTTGGGGGAGGTAGGAGAAAGAGAGGACGAGAAACAGAAAACGAAACAGTTATGCTTCGCAAGGTAAGAACAAGAGAGAACATTTGTCTTGTGACCCCCATCCCTTCGTTGCCAAAACGTGTTCCTAGAGCCAAATATTTCTTTAAGAACTGTCATCCAGGGATTTCAGTCAGAGGGGCAGAAAAAAAAAGTCACGGTTGCAGTGAGAATGCTACAAAATACTGCAGGATATATCTGATCTCTCCACCCTCAACACGACGGGCTTTGCATGACCAAAAATAGAAGTGGCTTCGGAGAGATTTTCATGTTTATTTTTCTTTCTTTCTTTCTTTTTTTCCCATCGCTTTCGAAGATGGGAATGTTTCCAGATTATGACGATTTCAGAGACGAGGAGCAATTTTAGTCTGCGAATTTGGGGACAGTAAACGTTAGTAAAATTTTCCCAATTCACGTGAGCAGACGGACGAAAATTCTGAGATTTACCGAGTGGTGTTTTTTAGAGTTTGTATGAATCATTAATTCTCTCGAATCCGAGTCTTAAATGATTCCCGAATACCTTGGATTTTTCAAATACCGAATGTATCGAATTCTTCATATGAAAGATAATAACAAAAATATTCCTTAATAATTAAAGCAACATTTAAGATTTGAATGAGAATTCGATATGATTTTATTCATAAATAAACTTAAGAATAAAGTTATTAAAATACACTTACATTTATTAGGAAGATTCAAACGAAGTTTACTAAATGAACTCCATAATTAAACTCGAAACTTGAAGTTTATTTTCTCTAGTATTAAATAATGAAAGATCTTTACGTATGTACGTACGTTTCTTGCAGAGTGCAAAAACGGAGGCACATAGAGCCATCCAATTTGAAAGACACTTAATCCTCCGCCCAAATATGGGCACCTCAAAACTTTTTTTCGAATTTCAGTTTCAGTTTGTTTTTTATTTATTTATTTCGTATTTTGAGCAAATTTAAATAACTTTTATTAGAAACTCAGCAATCTAATAACAAGCAATGGCAACACTGTTTGAAATAAAACATTTTTTCCCAATGATCCAGATTGTTATCCTTCTGCAAAATGAAAGATATTTATTTATCTTTCACTTCTAACCAATAAACTCAACTATTTAAAAGCAAAGTCTTGCCACTGTCTGAAGCAAAATACTTTCGTCTTCTATCGCCACCGTGTTGCCATTCACTAAAGCATAAGATACTATACTCTCAGATTTAAATCTGTCAGTTATTAATTAAGAAAGTAAGTGGCTTAAATGGAAAAAAAAGAGGTCTTAAGAATATTTCTTCAATTTTTAATCGAATTGATTTAAATGCATTTAATCGCGAAATGTTTGATTAGAAGTATTAAATATTTTCAACTCATCATTCAAAATCATACTAACTGGATTCATTAAAATCACTATACACTTTTCCCAGGCGGCCAGTTTCAGAAAATCTGACAAAAAATATCTGAGTGACAGTTATTTTTTTAAACATTTTTTAAGAATATTTTTTAGATCAAATTACAAGAGAGTAATATTCAAACAACTAACACAGATAAATACTAAACAGAAAAGCTAAATATTCCCGCCCCCCCAAAAAAATGACTTTGCAGTAACGTCACCAAAAGATGATATTGGACATTCAGATCCACTGAATTGTAATAATCGCTTTATTTTTTGTTTTGATGAATGTTTTTATTGAATATCAAACAACTATTTTTTCAAAGTTTTGAGTGAAAACATTTATGAAAAAGTGTGAAGAATGGAATTGTGGAATTTTCCGCAAAATTCGTGAGATTTGAGAATTAGTGCATTTGAATGCACTATCCTTAATATTTTTAAATACTATACTTCGAATACACAGTTTTTATATTTGATACATGGGGAAAAGGGGTGATCTAGAAAGTTACCTTTTAAGGTATTTCTCCCGCCTTCTTCGCATGCCTTCGTGGTGTAGTGGTCAGCACGCTCGACGCATATTCGAGAAGTCCGTGGTTCGAGCCCCAGCGAAGGCGTTGCTTATTTTTCATTTCTCCTGCTTCGAAATAATCTAATGTCTCTACAAGCTGTGATCTTACATCCAAAGTCCATGTAAATTGCCGAAAGAAAATATCTCCCCATATCTAAAACATGCATTAGGAATGAAACATTTAAGAAATAAAGTTACAAAAATCATCCAGTATCTGTTTGCAAGAGACGTTGCCAAAGACAATAGTAAAAACATCAAAGCAGCATAATATGAAAGTTGTTAATTTCAAGTAAGAACCTGATCTTTCTTTAAGATTTTGTACGAGAAAATGGCTAGTATTTAGATTGCATATGGAAAAAACTAGTACCTCATCAAAATAGCCCACGAAACGACCTATGATAAAACAGCTCATGGGAAAATAGCCTAAATCAAAGGCTTCTGAAATGGGTCATGCGAGCAGTTTTTAAATTTTTTAGTATCTAAATATATGCAGGCGCTATAAAAGAATGCCAAGGCATACGTATAAATCAGTAATTACATCTTTCACGCCAATGCATTATAAAAAGTAGAATGCCTTTTCAAATCTGATGTTGTACGCATATTTAAATATGCTGGCTTATTAAAAATGTTTCACAATCATTTGTAAAGTAGGGTTCCGAAGTAATAATTTCCACGTATAGGTTACCGTGGTATACAAAAGTTTGGTAATGTTTGGCTATTCAAACTATCAGTATTCAAAACTATAATTGTTATATAATTTCCAGAAGATTTACATGTTTTGAGGAAAATGATGATACCGTAACATATGTGAAACATAAGTGTCATTAAACACGGATTTTGTTGCTTTTACTAGTCTTACGTGTTTGGTTATTATTTAAAATGCGTATAAAATACAGAAAATATTTTTATTTTCAGATATTAAAGCCAGATGGGAATTTTGTCGAATGATATAAAAAGTCGATATTCGCATAAAAAGTTTTTAGTATTGAAACTAGAAATAAAATGCATATAGTTATATTTAGACTATTTTGTCTGGGCTATTTTTACGGGTCACAGGAAGAAACATGAAAATATCTATGCAACATGTTTGCTTGTTAGCATTTAAGCCGGGTCGAACGACCAATGCTCATGTTTTCTCTGCTGGAGAATTATTGGGCTGGCAATTTAAATAAATTTGCTCCAGAAAGGAAAACAAAAATTTTACTGAACCGACCAATAACTTGCGAAAATTAAAGTGCTAGACCAGTTAAAAGTAGAAACAATTATATGTATTACAGCAGCCACCTCAGACTATCTAAATCCAATGACGGATTCTCATACTTTTTCCCTCTATATTTGTGAACCAAATATAGCATTTCTCATGCAGTCATCAAGTCATATATATAGATATAGTGTTGTACTTCGTAGTAGCAGCCAAAATGTATTTTTTCATTTGAGTGTCTATAGAACCCACCTCCTTTGTCTTATTTTTGAAAACAACTGCTCGGCTTAACATAAGAATGTTCAATATTTGACTACAAGTTGGATTTTAAGTGTTTATTTACACACATGATTTAAACTTTCTTTTTTAAGAAAAGGTTTTGATTTTTCCTTTCTTTTTTTTACAGATTGAAAGGGAACGTTCAGACCTGACGGTACACCTTATGCAGATCTCAGAACGTTTGGAAGAAGCAGAAGGGAGCAGCGAGAACCAAGTAATATAAATATATCTATTTTTCTTAGATTATGATGATAGTTTTTATTTATTAAAATCAAAAAATATATCTTACACTCCATGAAAGATTGTGAAACGTAATAGAGTGAAAAAGTCCTAAGTCAATTATACGAGATATATTGCACATAAATAAAATGTAAACATATGAAAGGAAAAATAAAATATTTCATTTAAGATTGCAAAACATAAGTTTACCCAGTAGCCCACTATGTCTAAATAAATATATCTAATAAAAAACTGGACTTAAATCTCATTGTTTGGGCATTATGGAACCCCGTTGCTTAGTTTAATTTTTATCTGTATCTTAATTGTGTAAATGTTTCTTGTATAAACATTTTTGTATCAAAGTTGACTATGTAAGTAATTTTTTGGCCATGCTTCGGAGAAAAACTGTATATAGCAGAGTTTTAAATTTACTTTTTGAAAGCCATCGTACAGTCGTAGTTTAAACTTTTATTTGTTGAAATTATGTGATCTGCATATCGCGAAAACCTAGTTAAGGATTCCCCGATTGTAATTTAAAGATTCAGCTAATGATTTTTATGAATGCGTGTTAATGCTTTAGTTAATTATTTCCATGAATACGTGTTAAGGATTCAGTTAATCATTTTCTCGAATGCATGTTAATAATTTCTATGAATGTATGTTAATGATTCAGATAATGATTTCATTCAATATATGTTAATGACTCCGTGTGATAGATTTAGAAAGGTCTCCATGTGATATATTTAAAATAACGTCGAACACAAAAGCTACAGGGATCTACACATTTATTTAGCTAACTTATTTTAATCTCTATTAAGACTGTTGAGCGATTTATCTCTCGTCTATTAAGGTTTAAATAATTTTTTTATTTAAACTTTAGTCTTAAAAATGCACAATTTGTGCTTACAGAATAATCTCCGAAGCTTGACTCTGTTTTGTAACTTAAAAAGTAAGATAAAACTGGAAATAATTTTTAACTTCGGAGATACACAAACGCGGAATCCTGTCGAGCATTGGCTCAGCCTTATAGGATTTGCGCAAGCAACTCGTCTAACAAAAGGCTAACGCCAGTCTAAAATAATTCTGAAACCTGAGGGAGGATATAGCTTGACGTGCACCGTCGTTGCGGAAGTTCTGTTTCTAGCATTCAAGAGTTTTTTTCGTATATACACGTATTTAATACGAATTCTGGTAACAACCGAATAAAGGTAGAAGTGTAAGTACTGTTAAAAGAATGAGATAATATGTTAATTAACATAAGCTTCACAAAGGAAGGTCAAATAACACTAACGCATCTGAGCTACACTAAGGCAAACCTAGTGATAATGTTTGAGTAATAATGTTCGACTGAGCATTCCTTATGCTCAATTGAAAGTAAACAGTTCAGTAAACATCTCAGCTGACTTAGTGCTTTTCTAAACATGATGAGTAACAAGCTACAAACTTAATTTACAAAGTAAAGAGTACACGTACTTTATCTTTCTCCGAGTAACCTCTCAGCATATACGAAATCCATTCTGAGGAGACGACTTAATGTAGAGTTAATAGCAGTTTTGGTCTTCGTTTGTAGAAATCCTCTTGTAGGTTTACACTTGATCAGGTAATTAATCTTACAACCCTGAAGACGTAATGCGAGTTATTGCTATGTCTGAAACAACGACAAAATCTTGAGAAGGTTAAAAATAACATTTTTACTTAAACAGACTTTAGAACATAAGAGACTCTATTGCCCTGCAATTTCCCCAACTCGTGGTGATGCACCATTAAACAGAACAATCCAAATTAAATCAGACATTTAACAGTCGTCAAGCACTACACAATTAAATAGTACTAGGAACTGGTTCGCTAGCTCTAATGGAGAGTCAGAATTAAAGTGTCGGCAGCGAGAGAACGTAAAGCCTTATAATTACAACTATCAGTGCTAGCAAGAAATAATCTACCCTAGAAAGTAAAATTAGAGAATATTATTATTGATGCATTATACTATATTAGAATGTATGGGGAGACTATAAAATGTCGTAAATGGAGGTACAAAAGATTTTAAGACATTTAAATTGATGATATAGCCCACAAAGAAATAAAAGGTTCTTCTCAGAGATGCGCTAAATGGTACGTATAAACGTTTTAAGCCATTTCAGAAAACAGGTACTTAGGTATATGTTTATTCTACAATAAAATAATAAAATATTAAGATTAGTTTCATATTAATAATTTAGGAAACATCTTAGTAACAATTAATGCTTCATCCTCCCTATGGATGTTACATATATCATCAGCTCGGTCCACAAAGAAGGGTGGTCAGAAAAAACTTCCTTGATATATAACTTCCTTGACTTAGCGGCCCATCGGCTCAATCAAATGAAATGAAATTTCAGATATTGTTATTTGAACGTATGCGCTGGATAGGCGAAGCGGATTGATTTGATTTAATAGTAAGAAAGTTTTCTAATAATAAACTCTTTTTCATAATCCGTTCCAATCAACATCCTTATTACTATTTGTAAAAAAATGCTATATATAACAAAGCCGTTAAAAGTAGAATTTGAATTTTTGTATTATACTTTTATTAAGTAAATTTAACAAGGGAAGATAAAAATGTCTGGGGTACTTTTCTTGTAGTTCTCATCAAAGGTGATTATCTTAAGAAATATTTTGTAAATGAAAGTACTTAGGCATAACAGTGTTAAACTCACTATAAATCAACAGAAAATAATAATGTAACGCTATGCTACGAAACAGAATTTCTGTAGCTATAGAATCCACAATAAAATAAATTCCACAAATGCTTAATTAGAACAGAAAGCACGTCCATTTATAATTTAGACTGGCAAAGTCTCTTTGTTTGAGAACACTTAATTTGGAATCCACTTGAACTTCTATTATTTCGAGTGCTTCTATCTGTTCGTTTTAACCAAAAATAACAGATGGAAGCTTTTTTGGTTTGGGTTACCTGATTATGGCAAAGTACTCGAAAGCTATCTGCCTAAGGAGGTGGAAGCCTTATTTCATTACTTTCTAAGAAAAACTGACTCGTACACGTTACACATGGGGAAAAACACGAAAGCGCTCATGAAACCAACTGTTAACAAGAATTCGAACCTCCGGACAGGAGTCCCTGTGCTCAGCGACTTTACCACTCGACCGATGGTGACCTTATTCTAAGGCTCTTGTAGAATATTTTAAGTGCCTTTTACGCACGTTGTTAACAAACTCTTTTGTCAAAACTTGATTTGTGTCAACCTAAAATTGGCTTTTTGTCTTATGTGCGGGGATATGCTTTAAAGAACGGGTTATTTTGCACACTTATATGAAGAAAGTGTAGTAAATAAAGAATGAAGGGTCTAGAATGGTAGCAATATGAAAGAACCGGATAATTTAAGGAATAAAAAAATTATTTATTACTAAAAAATAAAATAAAACACTTCCAAGCCACAAAATGCCTGGAAGTACTAGTTATTACGTTAAAACCATTCAAGAAATATAATTTTAATGCGTTTATGTTTGGTTTTGCTCATCTATTACAAGTCAAAGCATACTAAACTGAGAGCGCAATATTTATCTATCATCCCAGAGATTTAATCTTTGCTCTGAATTGTGTAAAAATATTTTTATGTATAGTTTCCAACCTGTGTTTCACAAATCTACTGATTACAATATAAAATATCATTTATATACCGTGTCCACAGAAGTCGTTTTTCGGCCTTTATTTTCGCAACCGTTGGTCGTAGACATGCATACGCGTTTACATATTATGAGTTTACACATTATGACGAATTCCTGAAAACCTAATGGACAGATTTAAATGAAATTTTGCGAGAATATACATTTAAACAGAAAAAGTGATGAACCATTCAAGTTATTTTATGTATGCAGGATTATCAGTAAAGCTCATAATGCAAAGATTTCTAACATCTATGTTATGCTATCGAATTGAAAATGAGTCTAATATGAGGTATGATCGCCTCTCACAGCCCAACAGCGTGACGGCATATTGGACAGCAGGCAGTCGAAAAATCCCTGTGGCAATCGATCCCGCTCCTGCAGCAAGTAGTTTTCAACTCCGAGATGTTTCTCGGAGGGAGATGGCGAGATGAAACACCCCTTCCAGGTAATCATCGACCAGCTAATCTGTATGTGTTGTTGTCCATTAACAAGAATCCAGGACCAACAGCACCTAGAAAAAGTCGAACATACTCCACCACCGTAATGATCCTTTTCCCTGATGACGCAGGATGGTGCTGTGTTCCGAGCTCTCTCCAAATACAGGTACACCGACAATCAGTGTTCAAGTTGAATCTCTACTTATCTATAAAACGTATGACGCTCCACTGAGGTCTGATCCAAGGTGCATGGATACTTTATAGAATAACCTGATACCTCATAATTTTTATCCACCTCTTGCGAGAAATACGCTGAATGTCGTAAAGGAGCACGAGCACACAAGTTGCTGAAAAACACTCGTGCCCATAATATCCCCTTCCCTTTCCTCAGACACGCACGTGCACGCTTACTTATTCGACTTTGAACATTTGCATAATCCTTCGTCGGCATAATTAATACCTTTGGTTCAATACGTTTTGTAAATATAGACTAAATTTGTAAATTCTCTTCTTAATTTTGCACAGGTGTACTGAAAAGTTACATAATGTTTTAAATGCCGTAAAGATTCATGTTTCGGCATTCTCAATTTAAAAACAAACTAATTTTGTAATCAAATACGAAATTTTTTTTTTTACACGTTCCTCCGATCACTATATTTAATGTTTAGGAAAATCTTGTATTCCTTATAAAAAAACACAAAATGTTCGACTCCCATGTGACTAAAATTGATATTTGTTATTTAAGTCGAGATTCATATTCAGGGTGCATACACAAATTAAAAAACGAAATGTTTTGCATTTGTACATAACTAAATATGAGCTTAGAAAAAGGTTTCTGATGTTAAGAGCTTAAGTGACGGGCAATTCTACGCAGATTACTGCGAAAAACTATTGATTAATATACATATTTTTTCAAAATGTAAATTTTATTCACAAAATTTTGAAGAACTTCGTCTTCTAGAAGAGAATGTTGGCCAGCTGCGGTATTAGCACGTAGCCTATTCGTACGGATATTTGCATTAATTAAAAAATTACTTATACTTTAATGAATTCTTTTGCGATTACTAAATTATGATTCTAATGTAATAAAACTTCATGGGAAAGTTTATAATGTAATTTTAAATTATTAATATTAATTATAAATGACTTGTGTGAAAAAATTCTTTCGGCATACACAATGTAACAAAATTATGAATTAAAGACACTAGTAAATCACAAAATATTATTATTGATCGGTATTTAAAGTGGAAACTCAACATTGAACTAGTATTATTTATTTATTAAGTGACCTCTCCATGGAAATTAACCTCAAATGTGACAAATTTTGAAATTAAATATTTCGGTCAATTTTTGCAGCACGGGAGTCAAACATTTTGGGTTTTATTTTCCTAAACATAAGCACAGTACCGGAGAATTATGTCTGCGACAAACGGTTGCAAAAATAAAGGCCAGGTGAGGATTTTTGTGGCCGCGGTGTATATAAGAGACGCTTATATAGAGAGCAGGCAAACTTACAAACATTTCAGTTGTATAGTCATAACCTTATTCTAATTCTATACCAAAATTCTTTCTTCCATCCCCTCTCTTTTTATATAGAGTATAATACTATATCGTACCAATGATTAATAAATCCTTCCATAACGAGCAGTTTTGATTTCAGCTGGAAATGAATAAAAAGCGAGACCTGGAACTGCAGAAGTTGAGGAAACTTCTGGAAGATGTCCATCTAGAAAGTGAAGAAACAGCTCACCATCTCCGCAAGAAACACCAAGAGGCTATGATCGACTTGCAGGATCAGCTCGAACAAGCGAACAAAGCCAAAGTCAAGTAAGGTTTTGATGATACTCAAAAGAAAGCCAGTTTCCTAGATTAAGGTTGCCGATTTTGTTCGAACTAAAATGTGTAGCACGTTTAAACACCATTATCATTTTTTCTCGTTGAACACATAATTTGTGTGGTTTATGCAAAATGTTTTGAAGTGTTACGTATGTTACATTACGCTACCATGAGTTTATCATCCATACTCCTTGGCAAAATTTGTCACTGAATAAAACGTCGTTGACAGTTGGCGATGCGGGGAAGTATGCCGTCAACTATGACACAACTTTGACAGTTAGCGATGTGTTGTTATCGCTAACTGTCAAATGCTCCAAGTCTTTTTAATTGTCAACGAAACGATGTGCTTAGGAAAGTGCAGCAATACACTTAAACGACAACTTAGCGATGTGCAGCACCTGACATTTCTAGATGTCAAGTACTGCACATCGTTAAATTTCAATTAAAACAACAAGCTACTACTGTCAAATGGCTCGTATCACGAACTATCAACTAAAACAACACATCGCTAGCTTTCAACACTGCATCACTAACTATCAATTCAAACAACATGTTGATAACTGCCAACAGTCCTACTTCACAAAGTATGAAAGGCGTTGTCATCGTCAACTGACAATGCCACATCGCTAACTATTAACTAAAACAACACGTTGCTAACTGTTAACACTCCACTGATAACAGTCAATTAAAACTACACTTCGACAACTGTTAACACCATATAGCTAACTAGCAGCTGAAACAACGCGTTGCTAACTGACTGACAAGTGTCAAACAACAAACAACACGTTGCCAAAAACACGTCTGCCGAATAACATGTTGCCACATCGCTGACTGCCAAGTGCTCCACATCGCTAATTATCAATTAAAACAACATTTTACTAACTTTCAGGCCTGCATAGCTAATTGTCAATTAAAACAACACGTTGTTAACTGTCAACCCTTCATCCAATCTTTGCGTCCCACACTGAATGTAATATCCTATATTTCTAGCTGTCAAATAACCATCAAGGCCAGTGACAAATAGCCTTGATAGTAACTAGCGCTTTTGATTTCCTCTTGCCTGTCATGTTCTTTGGTTTAATTTTATTTAGACAGTTTGAATTACTTCATTACCCTACTACTGGTAATCATTTGATTACTATTAGCCGCAAGTCCCTAGTGACAAAATAATATATGACTTAACTGGCAGTGACTGTCAGCCCATAGGTCACAGGTGTTCTTGTGTTTAATTTCTTTTAAAAAATCTAATTGAAGCTGTTATGCCCCCCAATCTGATCATCAGCTGTCCTGACGGCTATCGTTGAACTTCGGTTTGAAATAGTATTTTAAATGTCTACCTAAGTTTTCTGACTTCCTCCTTACTGGTCAACTATGGGTTTGCGGAAATTTACCGGTTCTCATCCATGCTTGTTGTCGTAGTTAAATAGTTTACAGGTCCAATTAGTAACTCAAAGATTCGCAAATAGAGGAGAGAGATTAAGAAGGAAATAGAGTGGATACAAGCAACCTTCGCTATACGACTAACTGAAGCATCTTAGCTTATAAATTTTCCAATTCCATTAATTTTTATTGAGTTAATCATACTGCTATTTACATCCAACTGTATATATTCTTTATTGTTTTAAACATGCTAAAAAACATCGCAATGGAAAAATGCTTTTGAAAGCTAACTCAATTAAATTCTAGAAGTATTAGCAGTTTGCATTAAGCATAAAATAAGGTATGAATTAATGCAACTGTTTCCCTTTAATGCTCAACCCTACTTTTCTCTGTGTTCTAAACAAAGACTATGCGAAATAGGTGTGGCACTCAATCTAGGATAAACAGGATACAATAAGCATATTTGAAGACACTCTATGAGGTTGTTTGTTTATGGTGTATGTGACATATTTAACCAACGAATGTAGGTGGATTCTTTTGATTATGTTCAAATTCGTTGACCGAGTTATCCGACAGAGCTCTATTCAAGGCTGATGATGGAAACTTTAAAATTTTCGCTTTTCAGAAAAAGAGGATATAGGGAAACTTATAAATTTGGGTTATATAGTTGATTCGTTTTTTAACAGAATGAAAACTTGTTATATTTACCGGATTTTTATTATTTATTTATTTACTTGTTTCTTTATTTGTTGTTGCTTGAGCTTTTTTTTGTGAGATAATCTACTTTTCTGATGGAATCGGATATAGCAACAGAAGCTTCTGTCGCGCTGAAGTCATTATAGCGGGATTCGACATTAATAGGAGATACTTTTCACGTCATTTATTGCGTGGCTTTTTATTTTCCTTTTTAAAAATACTGTTTAACAGTTGTTGCAAATGAATGAAAATACATTTTAATGATAAGGCATTAAAAAAAAGATATATGACAGAAAATAAACTCTAAGACACCTCTGAGGCATCCCATTGAAGATAACTTCATTTTGTCAAAAGAAATTAGTAAATAACTTACCAGATATACCGGATAAGTTTTAAAATTTGTAAAATCAAACAGCCTGAAAAATTTCCAAAATTTGGGTATCAATTTCTAAACAAAGTTTTTTACGAAATTTATCTGAATGTAAAGCGGAAAAAATTATTTGCGTGTGAATAAGTGCCGGTACAAGATGAATGGAGAAAAAATTAAACTGTAAAGAATTATTAACTGATCGCTATTGCTTTACAGCTCCAAAGGTGCTATTAGTCTCAAACTCACTTTTTCGTCTGTATCACTTTTCAAATGTTGCCACCAAATGTTATCGCCATGAGTTATTTTTATAGAAATAACATAGCGGATATAAAAAATGTATAGCAACACAAGTAAAAGGATGTTACCACTAAATATTATCTCTATGTATTGTTTTAAAGAAATAACATAGCGAATATAAATAAATATATGACAACACTTAACATTCTATCGTAATTTGGAAAGGTATGTTGTTTTTAAATGTTTTGTGATTTTGCTGTTGAATTTTATGTGGCGTAATTGCAAAGAAAGTGATGTTCAATAAATAAAGTTAACAAAATTAATAAAAATATAGTAAAGGTTATAAAAATTAAAAATTAAATAAAAAAATCTGAAATATTTCAGACTGGAATGTCGGCCTAAAGCGCTTTTTCCAGCGATGTCGGCTGTTCTCCTGACAATGGATGCTCGAAATGTTTATTTTTTACCGCGTTTCACTTTAAGACAGATATTCTTCATTTGGATTTCGTTCGTTGTTTCGTATATTCTCAATTGTTTTTCTCACGGCAGTCCATAAAATTTTTTCTCTTCGGTTAATGCTTAACACCTGCCTAATATTTAACACTCTATTGTGAATCCTAAAAAGAAACATTTATATTTAAACATTTTATTTATTTAAACATTTAGAAATTTTTAAGTATTTTGTGATTGCACTGTTGAATTTTATGTGCTGTAAGTGCGAAAAAAAGCATCGTATAATGATAAAGTTAAAACCAAAAAAAAAAAAAATCGCGTTAACAAGAGCGAGTCATATGAATAAAAATAAATTTTACGTTTTGCATTTCCAGGATCGAGAGAGAAAAGCAAAAGTTTCAAGCTGAAGTTTACGACTTACTCTCACAAGTAGAAATTGCCAACAAAGATAAGGTAAGATTTAAGGGAGCACAACATTTTATTTATAGTTCAATTATCTTTCTGAAATTTCATTTATTTCGTACTTGCATGAAGCTTTTAATAAGATAAACTGCTGAAAAAAATGGCAGTCCACAAATAATAGGAGACGATTATTTTTGTAATAGTAACTATATTATTTATTTTATTTATGATTTAAATATTTTGAGATTATTTAATGATATGACATACAAAGAAATTTTAATATTCATGTAGTATGTGATACATCGCTTTATTTTGATTAGTTATTTCATAGATGGCACCATTGAAACGCTGTTTCTTAATAGGGAAATAAATATGAATACATAAAGGAAAATGAGACTATTAAATAATTTAATAACCCATTAAAATTTTAATTCCACTAAATCTAGTGGTTAAAGGGATTTTGGAGAGTTTTTTCGAAAGATCGCCAAGCCATCGACATTGTTGTAACTGGCAAACATTATCTAGATATTAAAGAAAAGTAATTAAAAATATAATTTTAAATACAAAAATGATGACTAAAAATACAATTTAAATAATAACGCAAATTAAAAATACAGAAATGATATACTGAACTTTATGCGTAGTATATGATACCTTATTGTTGTTCTTTCCATGTATAGAGCGATCTATTTTCGTTTTAAAAAAAAACAATTGTCCGAATTCGGCATTACGTACATTAAAAACGATATATATTACGTTAAGTGACTTATTGTTTTCTTCTGGTGTACACAGCGATCTTATTTCACCGTCACAGCTTTGCGCCCATTAAACATTACATATATTTTCCCCATTACAGAGCAATCATGTTTTTCTCCCTATGTACACAGCCATTTGTTCTTGCTTGAAAAACATCAGAGAGCTGCGGAATTCCGTCCATTGAACATTATATATTACATGACACATTACTGTTGTTCTAATATTCAGCAATTCCATTAATTCTGGTTATATTAAAAAATCCTTATCAAAATAAAATGATTACGAAACAACAAAAAAGTAGGATGACTAAGCCAAATTTAATATGTCCCTCATTCTTCATACTAACCAACTGAAATTTTAATAATTTCATAATTCAATAACAATGGCTTCAAAAAACTAAAATTTCAATAGCTTTAATATTGGAACGTCTGATAAAATAACGTAAAAGGAAATGACGAATGAGTAAAAGCGACAGATCGCATCCGACGTGGTTACCCAAATTTTGCATATGCATTTACTATAAAGTTTAAAAAATAAACTGGATCTAAACCTCGAATATTATCTAATTTGTTTCACTGCAAATAGAGTTAAACATATCTAAATTTTCAAATAATTTAATACAAACTTAGTAAGTAAAATAATTTAAAAAATTCAAGGAGCACATGATCATATACCTTAAGCAAAATTAAACAAACTTAATTGCCTTTACTTCAGGATTGTGTACCTTTCGAAATTGTGTCATAGAATACTTTGTCCATAAAAAAGCAACTAAATTTAGATCTTCCTTCTTCAAGAGCAGAATAATTTGCTCCTTGAAAGTAGGGAGACCTCAATCAAATTCTCCCAAAATGTATACAGCTTTTCTACAGCTTTAAGATTAAATTTTTGCCTAATTTTGAAGTTAAAATTATTGTGGCTTGATAAAATTGAAACTATATTCATTGAAAATATTTCAAAACAGTCGAATTAATTGTAACAATTCCCTTCCACATTTAATTATAATAGCTCCATTTTTATTATATTTAATTATATATTTTCATTGTATATTTTTATGCACTTCCTAGTATTTTATTCATATTGAGAACATTTTGCCAATATAAAGTATAGAGAGAGGAGGAGACTATCGACTGGCATAAATTGCTTTGCTGTTAAAAAAGAGACTAGTGTCAGTATCCCTCCAAGTTGATTGAATTTTATATAATTTGTAGGCTTTCTGTCCGCAGTTTAACTAAAATTCTTAAAACCTACTATGATAGTCAGATGAGTTTTTGTTCCGTCTGTGCAAATAACTACTGAGTCCTGAGAAGGATTACAGGTTAAATCTTCGCAGATTGCGGTACATAAGTTTACAGGTATAGGTTGAAAAAAGGTGTGTATTCCCGTAGGAATATATTAGGTATTGCTGAGCTTTCTTAACTGTTAAGCTTCTGACCCAGTTTTGAACCCAAACCACGGGAGTGGTCTGATGGCCTTTCACCTCTCTTCCCCTATCACCAACTTCTCGAGGGGCCTTTAACCTTGGCCAAGCGTTATTCATGTTATCATTACATCATAGGCTGATCATATATTTTGAGTGCCTCTGCCTTTCTAAGACACTATATACTTATAAAGATCCATGCCTTCTCCGCATTCGAACCCGGAATTATCGGTACGTTAGTCACCGCCACAAACAAAATGCTTAATGAAGTGATTAACGGAAGATAAAATTTAAATGAATTAGTTGCTCAGATTGTTTAGATTAGTTGCTCATTATCGTTGGCTCAGATTACTAAGTATGTAATTGTTTTCGGCTAGCGAAATAGCTAATGCTAGATATCTAAATGACATAAAGTAACATGAAACTAGGCCAGCACCTCTATAGTACCATTGGTGATTGAGGTATTGCTGAACCTAGCTAATTTTAGGAACGACAACCATCATGGTGGCCCTGGGAACTCAACGTCAGGCTCCAAGCACCAGATTTCCAGGCGCTACCCCGTGAAACGCCGGAAAACTAAATAGAAGAGCTAGGCGAGAGAAGTGTATTACAATCAGCGTCGCTGCTGAAAACTTTCTCTTTAAGTTGGGGTATCGATCTCACAGGCCGTAATTTACCTAGAGCAAGCATCAGTGGCGCCCAAGAAGTGAGCCTGAAGCACAAAAGAAATATAAAAACCCGCCCCAGTGATCATTTTTGGTTATTTGATTACGACAATGCACTCGAGGGCTATCTACCTAAGTAGAGGAATGATTCTAAGGGAAACTGCCCATATACAATGTAACATGGACAGAGGGAATATTTGATGTTTCGGAGCGAAATAAAATATGTTTTGCGTGTGTAAATAAGGCAAGCCCAACTAAATGCAAACAATAACTTGCATTACAATTCGTTAGAGTAACATAACCCTAAAAAAAGAAAAAAAATGCGTAGACTTATTTCTCGATTTAATACATGAATTTGAAAATATTTTTCAAGATTTACGGGAAAATAATAAAAATGTTTGTATTTTTGCAACTTCATTTACAGTCAGTATGGATATTGCGAGCAAATTTTCAAACAGAATGCATTTAGTTGCTATCTGATATTCAACTTAAGTAACAATTTCATTCCGTCTCTTTGTTGGACTTTTATGAATCATATCCACACAGAGACAAATATGCCACGCTACGCAGTCATCCGTTATTTATGTCCTCATTACTTGACTAACGCACATTTGTGAACAACTGTTTTCAAGAGTGAAGCGCACTAAGAGTAAAAGTAGAACTAGAATACTGGATGGGCGATTTCCCTGAGAATTGACACCACTGCAACAGAACCAGACATTGGTGCATTAGTTTCTTAAATTAAAGGTCAAATATTACATTAATATTATTATTTCTTTTTATATTTTAAATTATAAACATAATTTATAAGGAAATTTAATGTATGCAATATCAAGTACCATGATATAATGTCAAAATAATTCTATGTTGCTGTAATTATATTAAAAATTATTTAATTTCTTTTTCTCCCAGTCATCGTTAGTGTTAAGCGAAAATAACTCTCCGTATGAATTAATTAAATCACTGATACACTTAAAATTTTTCTGTTAATGCATTTCCATACATACATATAGTACACACTGAGCAAATAAGAACAGACGTGGTCAGTTTCACACATTTCCCTCCTAGAGATGAAATTAAAAAATTTCTTTTAGCTCTCAAATCTGAGGAAACTCGAGAAGTTTCAATGATACCTACACAATTACGTGATTCGTTTTTTGGAAGGTCAGGACCAGTATTACAAATAATTTGTGTGGCCCAAAATATCTGATCTTTTTTCAATGTGTCCCAGGGAACCTAAAAGTTTAGGCACCTTGTAGACTCATAAGGAATTATTTGGAAGCGGGAGATATAAAAAATGAGCAATGCCTTCGCCGGGACTCGACCCAAGGACCTCTCAAATACACGTCGAGCGTTCTGACCACTACACCACAAAGGGATTGCAAAGAAGGCGGGAGAAATATCTTACAACCTCTGCTTTAAACTTTCAAGAGTTGTAACTTAAATATTTGTAAGTCATTTACATTCTAGTAAGACTTAGGGACTATATCATATGAAATGAGTTAATTAACATAAAATATACTTTGTAAATTAACTAACGTTTTAACCGCTCGTTTAATTTGTGGAAGACAGACATAAAATTAATTACAAAACTTTCTCACTGCTCTTCACAAATGCATTTCTCCATTTTGCAAATTAATCGGGGATATTTCAAAGGTTCATATTATCTCTAACCTAAGCAAAAACCAAATTGTTAATCCAATATCAACTTAACCACGATTTCCGCTTCATTTTGCTACTGCAGGGCATAACGAACGACTTAAGCAAAAGCCATGGTTCTTCACGTTGCTAAAGCAAAGCAACACAAAGAAATTATAAATTCTTTATAAAAATATGAAACTATAAGACTTATAAGCCCTGAAGTAAAAATTTGCACTTCCTGGAAATGTTACAGCCAAACGTTATTAATCTGATTACAAAATAACAGTCCTTTTTTATGTCATGTTCAGGTGGCTGCCCAGAAAACAGTCGAGAAGTTGGAAATCACCATCCATGATTTGAACATTCACATCGAAGAGCTCAACCGCCAGGTAACAGAGGTCAGCTCTCAGAGGAGTCGTCTCAGCTCCGAAAATGTTGAACTCATGAAGGAGGTTCAAGAATATAAGGTGCAGCTGGACAACGCTAATCACTTGAAAGGCCAATTAGCTACTCAGCTGGAAGAGACCAGAAGGAGGCTGGAAGACGAAGAAAGGGTACGTGCAACTGTATAATGTCTAATGAATTAATAATTCAGATTTCTTAGACTAGATTTTACTGAAACAATAAAAATAAATTACTAAAGAAAGAATCTTCTATAGTTTAATGAACACTAAGAAAGTTCTTTATGTACAGCAAATAACTAATGATGTGTTAGTTCCCTTTCCTATGTAAACTTGGCTGGTAAACTTCTAGGAATAGATTCTCTGTCAATACAACCCATATCCTTCGAGACAGCTCACCAAATTTATGCAGATTTTTTGAAAAAGAATCATGATATTTTGCATCCGTCATATTCCACAGATACTGAACAGAAAGCAAGGAATATTCGCTTTTGTATTCCTCTAATCGTTTTTCAGTTGTAAGGTCCCGATAAGATTAGGTACACCGTTGGTGTATTTGTGGGTGAAGCTTGTAAGGCTATTCTAGTTGTTTATTGAAACACCAATCTCGAAAATGGACACTCTCTTTTAGAACCAGCTGAATTTGGCTGACCAATAAACTGTTCTTCTGGACATCTTATTTTTAATCATGATAAAATACACTCTTGCTTCAGAAATATGATACAACAGTTTCCTGCTGGTCGATATAGTCTTCTTATATGCTCAGCTTATTTCTGTAGTTAAAACTAGTATGAAACGTGTAACGCTATCGAATTATCTATTTTAATTATCCTTATAATAACTAAAAGGGTAGGCGATACTGAAATTACGAAAATGAATTTTGCATGTTGCTCAACAAAATGCTAGTGGATACTGTATAGTACAAAGTATTACACGCTTACGTATTACGCATGTTTAAAGAACAAAAATAAATACAAAGTGTAGATAAGCCACATATACACATAAACAGGAAGAAGTATTAATGAATATGATGAATGTCTTAGAATTCTGAAAAGCAGTTGCACGTCTACTTATTTATTTATCAGTAAGGAGTACTTTTATATAATTAGTGTCAAATTTTAAAAATGGCAATTTATTAACTTTCATCCGCATGCTTATATGCAAGAATTTCAGTTGTTTAAGCATATCATTTAAACTATTAAAAAAGTCAATCAATCACACCAATCCTTGACAGTCCAATCGTAATAAATATTTCAGATTAGAAATATTGACAGTTATACAAAACCATCAAAAAGTAGAGAACTGATTTTAAATAACTATACAACTTTTTATCTTAAATTAAATTTCGTTTTTGACCTAAAATAATTAAAATATATCCAGTTCTGATTGTAAACACGAGCCAGGAGGTCTTGATAAAGCTCAAATCCTTAGCTTAATACTAATGCAGCCTTCTTCCTTAAGCAGCCATCGTATGAAGACAACAGCCATGCAATGAAAAGCATAGCGCAAAGCGAAGCAAGCAGCATCTAAATTTGTTACTGCTACTGAACGCACTTATGGAAGGTAGCTACCTATTACAAAACGCATCTTTTTTTTGTTTGTTTTTAATACGGTCGTACCACATATAACCCAGCGTATGTGGATGGGGAAAGGAATATCTTTTCGATATCTGCTGAGACAGCAGCGAAACTCAACTTGAAATTTACTAATTATGTAATAAACAATATAAACGCTATTGATTACTTTGCAATTTAAACAGCCAAACTGTGTCATAAAAACAGGTGAATGACCACTTATAATACGTCTACTTCACGCAATGCGCATTCATTTCGCTATCTTAATAACTCATATTTTCATTTCTCTCAGAGGCGTCAGGCTCTAGAGCAGCACTCCCACACACTGGAGGTCGAAGTAGAGAGCCTGAAGACCCAACTGGACGAGGAATCTGAGGCTAGGTTGGACTTGGAACGTCAACTCTCCAAGGCCAATGGAGAAGCCGCTACCTGGAAGTCCAAATATGAAGCTGAATGCCAATCACATGCCGATGAAGTAGACGAACTCAGGTAAAAGACAAATTTTTCTTAATATGTGAAAATATTACTAGTATTCTTTCATCCTAGGAAGACGACGCTTGCGTAAAATGCCACAAAGGAATTAAACATTTCATTAAAAGGACCTATGTTTAGATTTTTTTTCGTATTAATTTTTTTACAGTATCTTACAGATTCATTATGACTGTCTTTTAATTACAATCTTTTTGTCAGCGCCTGATGAGTTAAAGAAATGTTTACAGATATTGAACAATCGGATGGCAAAAATAGTTGCTTTGTAATTCTGGAGCATAAATTTAGTTTCAGAGCTATTATAAATATATTACAGTAAATATTAGTATGCACGCCTTGAAGCTTGAGCATTTTGTAAGAAGATACATTCTGAAGATTTTCCAGAATTTCTCATTGATGAAGCAAATTAATATACAATGTTTATTCAGTACGTTATGACAGTTTCTTCAAGGATAGATCATCCGTAAAAGAACACTCAGATATGTACCGACGGCTGCCGTGACACCACAGACACCACAGAGCCAAGGTATCTAATGGCCTTCTATGAGATTCTGTGAGATCATATAGCCAATATGAGCCTCTCGCGTGGCCAATACGGTGTTCATCATAAGACCTTAGGCATTCCATGAAATCTCATGCTGTTATCTTGGCTTCTCATAAGACCACAGACATTCAACCAGATCTCTCCATGATCTTCCACAGACCACAAGCATTCTGGGAAATCTTACAACTAGGGAGGCGTTGCAGTAAAACCAAAGGTATCGCATGAGATCCCATGGCTCATTTCATGGCCTCTCATAAGACCACGGACAACCCATGAGCCCTCTGTCATTATCTCATGGTCAATAAGGTATCCCCAGGCCTTTCTTGAGACTAAACGTCGCTGTTTTGGATTAAGAAATTCTTTAAATAAACTAGAAATTGTCCTTCCTCTAATACAAAATTTTGTAAAGAATTTTGTGAGACTCGAAAGGAGACTAGTAAAATAATAAAACATAGTCTTCTCCTATTTCTTCTGTTCTAAAGACGTTTTAAATCTGGTCATCTGAAAAGGAAAGTTCTTCCTTTAAATGAAGCCCTTCAAATTTTTTATCTCACGATGCATTTACTTTTACCTATTAGGAATATTTCTTCTAGTGTTTGCACCTGAACGAATATTCGAGAACGTTAATTTTTCAAATTTCTTCTGATTATCAATATCGAAATATTACATGTTTTATTATTATCGCACTGCATCCCAAAACGTTGATATATCAACTTAGATGGATGTATGATGTGAACATTAGCAGATTCATAGGACTTTATTTCAGTTCGATAGCATTTTATTTACAAATCTCTATCATTAGAGACTAAATTTCATTCAATTTTTCCTTTTGATCATATCTTGTATTTTTATGCTTTGTATATTTTCTTAATATCTTCCATTTTCATACATTTGCATAATAAGTTACTGGTGGTGTTTGACGTCAACTATTCCATGAATCTGGGATAAAATTTAAAGCATAACAAACACATTTATATATTTGAGTTTCAGATTTCGTATCCAAACTGTTCAATATTTATGTGTTCAGTAACTTTGAGCCCTATAGTCTAAATTATTCAGCGTCAGTACAGTCACGATTATCTAAAGTGAACAAAATAGTGATTAAATAATTGGGAGTAGCTGATATCAAAGAACTACCGAACAGATCACTCAACAAAACCAGTTAACTAAATAAGATTTTAACACAGACTTGGCTCAATAAGGATATACATAGTTCACGCTCGCTTACCTATTGTGGCGGCCATTCCATTACAACGGCCGGTACAAAAAATCCCAGTAGAAGAACGTATATAACTCTGTACACTCGAGAGGTGACTCTCTGTTACCGCTTGATTTGATACGGTAAATCGAGAGGGGACATCCGGTCACCACTCGGTTTGACGCAATAATTCGAGGAGTAACGATGTTTTTTCGGTTTAGTTTGGGCAATATCGCTTCATTAGTGTATCCAATAATACATGTGTAAGAGTTATCCTAATTTTATAAGTTACTTTAAGTTTATGCACCTTTCCTGTCTCTCCTAGTTTCAGCTTACAATTTCCTACCAGAATATATTTTCAGAAACTCGCTTAATGCAAATAAGTAAGAGTGGTATTTAAGTCGATGTTTCACTGACGTCGTTAGAGAGCCCGAGTTCCTGACTAGCGCGTGTCCGACTTTGGCTACGTCTCTGTAAGCTATTGCTACGCTCGGCCATACTTTAGGCCTTGATTAGCTTCACCGAATTAATTGAAATTTAGGGGCCGACTACTTAGAATCTTGATAGCTTCGGCTATATCTTAAACCTTAGTTAAGTTGAAATTCTTATTAATTTAAGTTCAAGCCCAAGTGGAAGTCTTTGCTGTACGCTCGAGACAGGAGCTGACTGTGTTCATATTTATTTTGAGAAATAAAGGTTAGTTAACCGTTCTTGAGACTTATGTCTCTGTTCACACACTCAAGCGATTATTCGCTTATCAGTGCAAGGGGTTTTTCACATCTTGAATTTGAGAAATAAAAGGGTGAAACCCTACACATGCATACAAAACAAGTGAAAATCTTTGTGTTAAACAGGTTTCTTGGATTTATTGTTATATATGCGTCTTTGATGTTAGCTCGAAATCGACAGTCGTGGCAACAGAAATATTATTTTTTAAGTTACGGAGCCCAAAAAGCGTGGGATACGATGAAGAAACAAGTTCAAGTGAAGGTGAGTTGGATCTTTGTTTGATGAAGGACGAAATTACGTCTATGCATAGACTACTTTACGATAGAGAGGAGGAAAGCAGTGATGAAGATAGCGGTGAAGTAAGGGGTATGAGAAGGCAAAAAATCAATGTAATAGTGATACTAGCGAAGAGACAGAAAACGAGCAAAGTACCCGAAGAAGTACTGCAAAGAATACCATTGGCATTCGACGTGCAAGTATCTTAAGACATAAAGAAGCATTAGATTTCCGTGAAATTATTTTATGTTAGCCTTAAGAAATTTACTAAATATGCAAAAAATCGTTTCGAGTTGCTGGTTGATTAAAGCAAAAAAGTTCTCAAGTGCTAAAGATTATAAAAACTTTCGTTATAACATGTTTTTTGTTTACTATATGAGGGGGTTTAACGCCTTTCAGTTGTGCAAAATGCGCATTAAAATCATTATATAATTTTACATTCTATGTATAGAATATTAAATTATTTAATTGGGCAGTACAGACAGACCTATTATGATTCCTATTGTACTGTACAAAAACTTTGCAGTAGAACAGAATATACTGTGAGGAAACAAAGAATGTTTTACAAGAGATGAGGTCTAAGAGAAAGAAAAACTAGAGAATTTGTCAGAGGAAAATAGAATAAATTTTAAACTTACATATTTTCAATTTTCAGGCGTCGCCTGGCTCAGAAGACAGCTGAATATGAGGAACAACTTCAAGCACTCCTCAACAAATGTAGCGCACTGGAGAAACATAAATCCAGACTACAGAGCGAAGTCGAAGTTCTTATCATGGACTTGGAAAAGGTAAGACAAGCAGTAAAAAGTCGTTTCGTAAAATGCTTACTATTGTGAAAATTCTGGTAATTTGTAATGTGTGCAATCTAGATGCATTCTATGTAATAAGTGATGAAAAAAATATTTATCACACATGATGAATTAGAAAATTGCTTTTTAGTAAGATTAATTTTAACTGATAATAATTACGTCCAATAGCAAACAGGAAACAAATAATGTATAATATAGTAAGTTAACCACGTAATTTATACGATTTTAACTGATACGATTAAAGGGAAATTATACAGTAAATCGAATAGGAGTAATAATAATTAGATACAAATATATCTCGTGCAAATAATGAATAATTATGCGAGTAGAGTAAATTCGATAAGAGGTCGTTAGCAATTTATGAAAACTATTTTCTATTTAAATCTTCTGGTTAGCATTTTGAAATAAAAATTCGGTATTTTTACTTTAATCGTCTGCTGCTATTTTGTTTTGGTTAGAATGCATAATAAGAGATTTATTTTTCAAGTGGTCCTAAAACTGATAGATGGCTTGAAGGTTACGTAAATGCACTTTTCGAAGAAAAATATTCTTAGGAGCAAATTGTACAGTAGTATAAAATTCGAGCTTACTGCATTTTAAAGAAAGGTATATTTGATATATTAAATATGAAAGGAAAATGCGTCAAGCTGAAATTAAAAAACAAAAAATTGCCGCACATCCTAAAACTGTTCGAAAGCGGTTAAATATTGAGAATGTAAAGTCGCTGGTCCTAAAGGATATAAAAGTTTTTTATAGTGATTCCATTGCTCGCTTTGAAATTGTTTAGTTTGTTAATCAAAAATTCTTTAAAGTTTTGCAAAATAAGAAATAGATAGGGAAGGTAGCCTAATTTGAACCGTAGCCTTATTTGGACCGCTATGATATACAAAGACTGAGATTAGATTTGAGATAGGCATTTTATTATACGTTGAAGAGATTAATGCAATTGTGTTTGTAAAGAAACGCAGCGTGGTTACATTGAGAGAAGTGTTATTCGTTTGTCTAAGAAGAAAATCTGTTATTTCGACATAAGTGTGAAAGGAGTTAATTCGTCTAAACGTAAGTAATTAAATGTCTTATTATACCATCACAAAACTTACGTATTTATCTACAATTTGCAATTATAATTTTGCGAGGTTATGTTAGTTTGACGTTTTTGTACAATATCAAGCATTAAATATTCAAGTTTCTCAATTGGACTGAAAACAGTTGCCGAAATTTAACCGGTCCAATTTCGGCAACGACATTTTTTTCATGGATAAATTATAATTAACCCATCTATTTACAGATGACCAATTTGCACCAGCTGATGTTTTGCAACCTTCTGAAACCCCTGTTTCATTTTCTAGTAGTGATGATGATGAAGATAAAAGTGATAACGAAAATAAACGATTTAGGACAGTTCTTGAAAAAATATCACCTCGAGCAAAGAAAAATCCAAATCCAACTGGCCCTTCGTCTTCTCGCAGTGCACCAATAGCCCAGAAAGCAATGGAAATAACAAGCAGCCTTTACAAATCGCGGTTATACCAAAACTTTAAAAAAAATCAGTCAAAGTTTAACAAAATGCAGAAACATAAAAAAGAAACTGGTGATTCATGGTTTTGTATATTATGTGAAGAAACTAAGGAAGAAGAAATGATACAATGCATGAAATGTCACGCTTGGATACATACTCGGTGTGCTGTTGTTAGTGCTGCAATTGAAAGGTTCTTTTTGTTGTAATTGCCGTTAAGAAAGCTCATGGTCCAGTTTAGGAAACTAACGGTCCAAATAAGGAAACCGGTTTCCTAAATTGAACCGATGACACGATTTTTTTAAATTCCTTTTTCACCATTATAAATAATTTTTAAAATTTAATAAATGGTTCTATTTTGAAGGTACACTTAGCGAGTTTATTTTCTACTACTTAATTTTTATTGGCACTTCTTCCGTGCTTCTATATAGTTAAAAATACAAAACTGGTCCAAATTAGGCTACTCTCCCCTAATAAAGGAAACTCCAAATTCCAAATTTGGGCTTCCAGATGTCCATATTCGAGTGGAGAACTATGCTATTCAAAATTTGATTTCTCTAAGTACTGCTGTTTCTTCGCAGCGCATAACATACATTCATGCAGATTCTTCATTATTGAACTTCTTTAAGTACACTCACTTCCAAAAGTTAAGCACGGAGAGGAAAATGCTGATTTCTGGAAGCCAATCAGAATTGAAGAGGATGAAATTTACTGCAGAGGTAGATGGAAGTATGCAAATATGTTAGGCAACAGCCAATCGCGCTTTCATGTCAAGAAATATGCAAAAAAGGCAGTCTTAAAAGAAACCAGCTTTATGAAGGGTTACAGAAGTTGACTGTAAGGGCTGATAGAAGGTGTTTAAAACTTTCGTACAATTTATTTTCAAGACATACGTGTATCTATGACTTCCAGAAGACGAATGGAAGATTCTGAGCGCTGAAGTGCTGTGGGGCGCATTGAACAAGGACAGTCGATCACAGATGTTGCTCTTTTCTTCGGCGTTGCTTGTTTATGCTGCAGCAGTTGGCCCTACTTTTGTTTTAATGGACGATAACGCACGTCCCCACAGAGCTGACATCGTCGATGACTACCTGGAGAGTGAACAGATTGCGCGTATGGCGTGGCCAGCATATTCGCCCGACCCTAATCCCATTGAAAATCTTTGGGATTCTCTCGGCCGTGCTGTATCTTCACGTTTCCCACCTCCAGCCACTCTTATTGAGCAGAAAACTGTTCTACAAGAAGAATGGCGATTGTTTAATTCTGTGGTGGTTGACCACCTAATTGAAAGCATGGTCACAAGGTGTAAACTTTGTATACAGATAAGGAGGGATCACATACCCTATTAATGTCCTTTTTTTTCCTTTTATGCTGTTTATTTTCCCTTTATACATAATTGTGTTTAAGTCTCCTGTATGTCATTATCTGATAACTTACAAAAATTTAATATTGTTTTCATTTCTGTATATAATTATCGATTTTGTTTTATGCATAAATATATGTGCTACTTTCCTGCCGAATTTTGTGTCAATCAAAGCAGTGTCTGTTGATTTTTTTGCATTTTACATCTTTGCGCTTAACTTGTGGAAATGAGTGTATAATGGGAGGCTCTAATATTTGGTGGTAACAATATGGAAAGTGAAGCGCCGTTTTACAGTGGACAGCGCAAAATACCAAAACGAAATTAATAGCTCTTCTGGACAAATTGCCTCTTTAAACTAAACATTTGGACATCAGTGGTAACATTCTTAATTGCAGAACACGAATTTTCACGAATCAAAGGTTAACATTGCCTTAATATTGTACGAAATATCTCAGTCGTAATAAGTACATTCATTCTTCATTTAAAAATAAAAGACTAACATAAAATTAGTAACACAATAACCTTGAGTTCAGCATAGATTTATGTCACGATCTCAGTCGATTTCGAGGGCAAACTGGTACAGGTTCGTCTTCGTCAGGAGCAAAGAAATCTGCAGGACTGAGTTAGTCTGCAGGTTAGACTTGCAGATTTCTTTGCTCGTGTCGAAGACTGACCTGTATCTGTTTGCCCTGGAAATCGACTGAGATCTTGACCTAAATCTACGCCAAACTCAAGATTGTTGTAATACTAATTTTATGTTTCACATAATGTGTTTCTCTCCTGTTTTCAAAAGACTAACAGCTCTGATAATCTAAAATCAAACTGTAGACAAAATAGTTTGTGAAAGAAATAACTACTTGAAAATATTTCAATTATTATTATCTTATTGCTTTTAAGGCTACCACGCATGCTCAGAACCTTGAAAAACGTTGCTCGCAGTTAGAGAAGGTGAACCACGATCTCAAGTCGAAAGTAGATGAGTTAATTGCTCTTTTGGAACAAGCCCAGAGGGACTTCAGGGCTAAAGTAGCAGAATTACAAAAACTGCAACACGATTTCGATAAGCTCAAGGACCAGAAGGATGCTTTGGCCAGAGAGAACAAGAAATTGTCTGGTAAGATAGCTAGTCTAAATGCACATTTCTATACAAACTTAACATTTAAAATCTCTTAAAAACTATATAAACATTTCTCGAATATTTTATCAAATAATTTATAAATCCTTTCTATCACTAAGAAGTGTAAACAAAAGTAAGGAAATATGGCACTAAAAGTAAGAAACGTAAGTTACAGCATTTCCTTAATTATTACCTCACCTCTTTTTCTACTAATTTTATCGTCCAAAAAAGAGAAAACTTATATATGAATAATTTAATTTCTGAAGAAAACATATACTGCAGCAAATGAAAAGTAGTCATAGATAAACTACAGGTAACTATCATAATATTGTTTTTTTAAAACTGTTTTTTTAAAACAAACCTACATTCCAGTGCAAATATAGAGTAATATTAACACTGCAATGTTTAATAAAATATCTTAATTTCTCCCTCCCTGTGATAAGAATCTCGCCCTTTCTTATTGTTGCCTCTTTAGCTCCATCCGTAAATAATTAGAGAAGGAGAATACGGGGCTGACTCGGTGAAATCGTTCGCAGAATGTCAGTTCGTTTATGCTTCGGTTGTGATGGGTTGGTTCTCGTATTAGGCTGGTATGATGTTTAACACAGTACATAGGACCAGTAAATCAGGCTTCCGATCTAAGGTGTAAACCAGACGGAATTAATGCCTGCTCAGTGGAGAGTTAATCTACTCTAGCAGCTACCACTGCCAGGGTAAGGCTGGAAGATCATAGGCATTTATTGCAATCATTGCAAAAATACAATTTAGCCAGTCAAATGATTATCATTGACAATATTGGACGTAGTGCATCAAAAATATTCAAATATAAATTATTACTTATAATTAATACATTACTAAATACTTAATACAATATTACGTAATATAAATAATTACCTAATGCTTAATACAATACTACTTATTACAATAGTAAATGTTGCAAAATGTAGCTAAATAATGAATACTTAATGCATATTATAACTTAATGCTTAATATAATATTACTTAAAACAATACTACTTAAAATAACTTCAACAATAGCATAATACAAAATTAGTGTAACCTAATCTTGAAATCAACTTATAATAACAAATTTAGCAAAAATTAAATTTGTAACTACAAATTTAGAAGAAACTAAATACATAACTACAAATTTAGCAAAAATTAAATATATAATTATAAATTTAGCAAAAATATACAGCATACTAAAAACAAAGAAACTATTTACAATATATGCAGCAAACACAATCTATAACACAATACGGGAAACACAATATATACACGTAATAGAATATATGAATATATGCTCGATATATACATGAACACAATAATTACAATATATGCTCGATATACAGTGGTGGCCAAAATTGTGGACACTTTTGGAAATTTTTATGTTTTTGAACTTTGTATGCTTATAGAAAACGTTACGTTTCACAAAATGCAAACTTGTATATATCATTTTAAAGAGAATTTATTACTGAATTCAATACAAAACACAAAATTCAACTATTTGCAATACAAAAAAAGTTAAACAATAATAGTTTTCGATATACATTAGATAGTGATGATTGCAGTGGGTTATCTGTACTTAGTAGGGTACCCTTTATTTTTGATTACAGCTTCACATTGACGTTTCATTGAGCTGACAAAAGTTTTAAGCTCTTCTTTCGTTATTACGTGATGCCAGGAAACAATTATAGCCTCAATTAGTTCCCTTTTATTTGATAGGCGCCTCATTTGGACAAGAGTTTTCAAACAGTACCACAAATTTTCGATAGGATTGAGGTCAGGACTGTTTTCTGGCCATGACAACAATTTAATGTTCTTTGTACGAAACCACTCTTTCAATATTTTGGCCGTGTGGCAAGGAGCAGAATCCTGCTGGAAAATAAACGAAGCATTGTTGGGAAAGAGATCTCTGATGGAAGGTAGAAGTTTTGGTTCTAGAATAGTGTCAATGTATATTCTGGCATTCAATGTTCCATCGATGACATGAAGGCAACCAATACCATCTGCTGACATGCATGACCAAATCATAACACTAACTGGGTTCTTCACAGTTGCTTGAATGCAGTCAGGATGTAGCTCTTCTCCTATTCTACGTCTTACATATTTTCGCCCATCACTACCGAATAACGATATCTTAGTTTCATCACTTCATCACTCCATATAACTTGTGACCACTGATCATCTGTCCAATTAATGTGTTCCTTTGCCCAATGTAGTCTTTTTTTTCGTTGCTGAAAATTAAGATTAGGCTTTTTTCGTGGAATTCTACCTCTCAGTCCAACATCTGTTAATCTTCTCCTGATTGTTCTTGAACTGACAGAAACACCAGCATCATTCAGATCACTTTTGATGGCCACTGATGACATTTTTCTATCTTGGAGACATAGTCTTTTTATTCTTCTGTCATCAATAAATGTGGTGCACCTTTTTCGGCCTTTTCCTTCTTTGTTTTTTATTGAATTTGTTTCCTGATATCGTAAACAAAACTTTCGGACTCCAGATGTAGTCACTGAACCACCCACCTTTCTTGCAATTTCAGCATAGGAAAGACCACTTTCTCGTAACACAATAATATTACATCTCTTTCTAGGTGTCCAATCTACTCTTTTATTTGATGTCATTGCTTCTTGACTAAATATTAAAAATTTTTACAAAAATTCCTACTTGTAATTGCAATGTATAAGAAACAGGTCCTCCTTCTACAGAACAAAGCAAAATAATGAATTGTTTCAAGTGTAAACATGATGTCAGCTTCTACTGGCAGTTACTAACATTTGATTGGTTCTCAGAACAAGAACAGTGATTGGCCAGGAAAGCTAGACATTACAAACGACTTCATAACTGTGTTTTTTATTTATATTAAAGTTCATATAACTTTTTTTGTACTGCAAATAATTGAATTTTTTGTTTTGCAGTGAATTCAGTAATAAATTCTCTTTAAAATGATATATACAAGTTTGCATTTTGCGAAAAGTAACATTTCTATAAGCATACAAAGTTCAAAAACATAAAATTTCCAAAAGTGTCCACAATTTTGGCCACCGCTGTATACACAAACACAATAATTACAATATATGCTCGATATATACACAAACACAATAATAACAACACGTGCTTGATATATACACAAACGCAACATAATACTATTTATACAACAAGCACAATGCATAAATAAAATGGCATATATTATCATACAAATAGTAGCTACAGTACAAAAAGTAGCGCAATTAAATCTATAATTCAGACGTTAACAAAGAAATAGTATTTTTTTTTTCTGTTTTATCTAGCATTTCTTAGATAACACTATTACATTGATAAATTGTTGTTAATAAGCCATTCTATTTGTTTTCCCTGAATAAATCATTTGAATTGACCTATGTAATGATAAAAGATTTTCAAATATAGAAAAATAAATAAAATTATATTATTATATTGTTGCGTTTTGATACTGTTACATTGATGTCCTCTAAGTTATTAATATTAAGTCAGCTAATTATAAGTCATAATAAGTCAACTAGTTTGATATTATATAGTAAATATGCAATATACTAAAAAAATATTTTATACAATGTACTAAAAAGGTAACATTTTACAATAAGACACATTTTATTAATTCTCAAGGACATTAAATCTTAAATTATAAATATATTTCAATAGGGCAAAATATATCATTAGGATATATATATATATATAACTGGGCGAAAAATATAAATAGGTAGTTTTAGTATGTTAATTATAATACAGCTATACAATATATTATAAATATACAGATGTTATATAAATATACAATACAATACCATACAATAATATTACTTTATGTTCTCTAAGATTCTTGAAAGAAACCAATATTAGGTCCAAGCTCAAATCATTTATGCATCCTATAACTAGTAGCAACAGGGCTTTGGAGATTATATTACATAAATTTCAGTGTTTTATAACTTTTCCGAAGAGAGAGGTGTACTCTTGATTCGCATTTCGTAGACGAAGTTGAAGTTCTAATTTGGTTCTTTCTAGATTCGACATAGCCTTGAACTTGCTATATTGTTGCAATCTAAGTTATTTCCCTTTTCTTTGTTTTGCCTCGTGCAATTAATACAGGTCGGATTATCTTGGAAATTTTTAATAAGACGGTTGTGCATTTGCGCATTGAATGGTACACAACCATCTCCTTAAAAATTGTTAAGATAATCGACCTGTATTACCCGCACTTGCGCATTGAGTGGTGATTGGTTGTTCAATGCGCAAGAGGGTGCCCAAAACAGCATCCTTTTGCGCATTGAGCGCAAGTGAGTGTTGCTTTGAAATTTTGACTTAGGGTTCGAAACTTTGGCAATTATAAATAACAACGTAGGATGCGTACGAATTTTCGAAAGAATTGAATCCTAGATATAAACGTCTTTGTGAGCCTAACTTTTATAGTCTGTCGAGGTTTACTATTCAGTTATTAGTGGAATCCGGGCGATGCAGAGTGGTTCTAAATTGTATTGCATCTTCTTGATTAGGTGGAAAACCAAAAGCAGAGATTAAGTCTTCCGAAGTAAATTCAGTATGAAGTCCACACACTATGATTGAATCCCTTAACGGTTTTGGTAGTCTTATTTTGTATGAATCCTTCAAAGTCTTGTCCGAGACGATAGAGCTCTTTAGTTTCGTAATGCGATCTTCAGAAGCGCAACGTATTTGCAAATCATGAGATCTTGTTGGCCTGATTTGCTGCATTAGTGCTTCAAGTTTGAAGGGATTCAGTTTTGATGATAAATGTTTTTGGATGTTGTTGGGAGTAGTTTTTTGATTATTTAAAGAAATAATACATTCAAAATCGCTGAAACAATCTTGTATTTGGCGTACATTTATTAAAACAATCGATTTCGAGGGCAGCTCAGGTCCCTCCTTACATCCAGTCCTTCCTAAAGCTTTTAAAATTCTATTAACATAATTCTTGGTTATTATTTTTGCTGATAGATGGCGTTGCCTTCTCGCGCATGGTACTACCCGAGGGTATAAAAAAGCCGTTACTGAGGTTGCTTTCCCTTTCTAGAAATTTCGTTCTCCTAATGAGGAGGGACCTGTAGCTGCCTTCGAAATCGATTGAGTGTTTTAATAAATGTACGCCAAATACAAGGTTGTTTCAGCGATTTTGATTGTCACATTGGCGTGTTTCTCTTCTATTCTAATTAATACATGTTTCGAATCCTTTTGTTTAAAGTGTAGTTTCCTTTTCTTCCTTTGAACTAAAGCAAATAAGTAAATGCCATTTCCCATAGATTCTCGACAGTTGTTGCAAAAAACAGAAGTTCTGAAGACGCAGAAATTGAAACAAACGTGGACACAATTGTCTGTCTGATAGCCAACATGGAAAGTTACTGGAGTCGCTTCTTCTAGTTTTCTTCAAAGCTGGTGATCTTCGTCTGGAGTTTTTTATACTCTCTAAGTAAACAACTTGAATCAGTAGTTGCTTCCTTTTTTACAAAACTGAAACACGAAAAATCAGTCATAGTCTCTTTTTCATCTAAGTTGTCAGTTGTGATAGCACATTTTTGAAGATTATCCTTGATGGAACTTAACGTACCAACCATGGGCTCAAGATTCTGATAAGCAGCTATCATTTGATCTTCAGTAGCTATCAATCGATCTTTAGCAAAACGAACCTATTGAACTGTGTGAAGAAACTTGCCAAGCCTTTTGGTAGCCATTTGAATGAATTTAGTAGTGCTCCGAGAGCTTTTGAATTTATTTTGAAAATAGAGCAATTCACTACAAAAGTCAGCTGGGCTCTTATTACTGTTTTTACTAGCTACTCGTTCAGACGGTATCGGTGTGTAAGTGGAAGCCATTCAAGTCTGTTTAAATATAATTTCTAAATAAATACTATTATTATTACTGTACTTATAAGGTTGCATACATTGAATGATTTGGAATCCGATGGAAAACGTATTATTTTAATATCTACTAAATGGTATAAAGTGTAAACTAAGTGTCAGATACTATTGCTGTAACTTCAATTTATCAATATTTTAAAATTCCACTTATATTCTTTCCAATATTACTATGAAAAGTTATAAAAGCGATTGAAAACCACTGTTGTAAAAATATGATTGATACCCAATATAAATACTATTTTATGTATAAATTACTTTAGTTATATTGCTTATGGGTTTAGTTGTTAATACTGCTTGAGACTGTTTAATACTGATGTCGATTTGTTCTTTCAAAAGATATAATTTTTATCCAGTAGACAAAACTTCGTATGAATAAAAATCGTAACTTCTTATGAGCTCAAATATATGCCACTTAACAATTAGTTGCATAAGTTGATGCTATATAAAGTTTAACAGTTGCAAGGGAAAGGTTCGGAGTGACTTTTGCAGGTAATTTGCGAGGGCTTGGGAACGAATTCATTTTCAAATTTAGTGGAGCTCGTTCTCTGAACGCATCGAGGAAGGGGAAAATTATGCAAATATTTTTTAAATTTTCAGAACTTCGCGCTAAAAAGCAAGAAGGAGAACGTAAGGCAAAACATTAGTATTTACATAAATGAAATATCAGTGTTTAACACAAAAAATTAAAGTTAGATTAAACTAATAATGAAATAAAGGAAATAAAATTAATAAGGAATAAATTTTAAAACTCTGAATTTTAAATAAAAAAAGTACCGTCAAGTTTCTAAAAATAACAAAAATTTAACCTCAAATTTTCGTTAACTAAGAAAAATTCTGTGTACATTTCGAGAGAATATGACAATGGCGTGTTTTCTTCAAAGCATAATTTTAACCTCTTGACGTTTTTCACGCCTCTTGTTTTTTCATAATGATATAATAAACTAATTACAGAGACCATAATGCCATACAAAGACTGACAAACAGTGGACATACATCAATATAATTTCTATAGTGACACACATTAGACTTATAAATGATGATCACCATGTGGCTCTGGTCTTGTTAAAGTAACATGCGAAGCTACCTCAAATCGCTGTGGACAGTCGAATTCCGGAAGATACTATCAATGGCCAACTATTTTTAACTCTCAGAAAGTATTCAACGTATCAGGACTTAGCATTCTGTGTGTATTCTTTGAGAACATGGTAAATTCTGTAAAGGGTTCTTATCCTTACGTTCTAAGTCCTGAACTGGAACAGGGAGCGGAAGGTACGCTATGTTCTGATGTAACTGCTGGGCTGGAGAATAACTGCACGTGAAGGAATTTGAAATCCTCTTTTATTAATTCACTATTAATAACAAACCTCCCAATTCGGGAGAGATACAGAACGTAACAGACCACACTTTGGTCAAACTTAACAATCAAATAAATTTAAATGAATTAAAATAGAACTTAAATTAAACGTTGCTTCGCAGAGCAATTCGCGGAAGTTGGCCTCTACCGAAAAGGGTGCGTAGCAAGGTATACTAAATACTACCGCACTTTAATTTATTTTACAATGCAATCACGTAGTAAGCACTATGGCTTATAAATTTAAACTGCTAGCTGGTCAGGCGAACGTTGAGCAGCGTGACCGTGATCTGAGGCAAAGCTCTCACACACCGAGAGGTTTCTACCTCTGGCTTAAATAGTGCTTGGCTGAACTTCAAAAATTAGCATAAGCTAAAAACGCGCGCTTCTTCTGACAGGAAGTTGAAGCAGAGAGGAGATAGAAAAGATTTAAATTAAAATAAACTTGGTTAGTTTAACTAAAACCTTACATACTTCCCGCCAGAATTGCGATAGTTAAACTACTTTGGTCCAAACGGACCATGTTGAAAACTAGCAATTCTAAATAGTCGAAAATTTCACTGTTCTAAACTTAGGCCAACTCTTACAAGGCAATATATGTTTGTGTAAAATACAGACGAAATTTTCTGGAACAACAATCTTCAACATTTTTTTTTTCAAGTCTTATTCTTCAAACAGTCTTACTCCTTCCAGCAAAATCTGGAAGGAAAACAACTTTAGTATGACATAATAACAGAATAATTCTAAGTGGTACAAATCCTTTTTTTTTTTTTCTGTGTAATTTTGCACACACACATTATCATTCAAGCACAATTAAATTCTTCCCCCGTATGCTCTCTCACCGGTGTTGGATGTAAAGCAAACCGCCATTGCGGGTTTTTATGTGTTCGGGGGTGTTCAACTCTTCCACCTACAATCGACTAACATTAGTTAGAACTTGACATACGAGACCTGAAAAAAACGCCCTATAACCAGCTAATCCTAAGGTTCTCACTAGCTTTATGTCTAACACTTTAAGTGTATTTGGTGGAGAGCCTAATTAACACTTGCATTCTAAAATAGTGAATCTTTAACTTTTCATGCATACAAATTCGCAGTTTGCACACAACATTCACATTAATATTGCACTTAACGTGCATTGCTAGCATAATATTATTTGTTACATTTCATAACACATTAACAATTTCACAGCAATCCTGAAATGCAAATAGAAGTTAAATTTCTAAGCTTACAGAAATATAGGTTAAATTTCTAAGCTTACAGCAAGTGCTTCCTATTCCTTTCTCAAGGTACTTTCTTGAAATATCAAATTACATTGAATTAATAGTCTACAGACTAAATCGTGTTTTTCAATTTTCCGAATTTTCATTCTAGACATTTTACAAGTCTTTAGACAAAGCGTCGTACAAAATCATTTAGTTAACATATTCTTTTCAGCAATTCATTGCTTTTACAGAATTAATCTATTTACAAAATTAAGTAATTTTAAATCTTTAAGAATTACAATTTCTTTTAACAAAACATTTTACTTTCCATATGAGAACTTATCGCTCACTTGGCGTAAAAGTCAACCTCGCTTGAGGTAAAATCAGTCCTGCAACTTGCAGTATACTCAAAAATTAACTAAACTTTTGAATACGAAATTGTACTTATCTTATTATGATCGTCCATCCTTTTCTTGGCCCAATCTTTAAAACTTGAGTAAGTTGTGGCCTGGTTCAGTTTCCTCGTTTTTCGTTGTTCTTTCGGAGCCTGCTCGTCTCTTTTTCTTTTGAAATTCCGTCGTTGTATCCTCGGCAATTTCCTTTGTAGAGGAGGTTGCTCCGCTGGACGTTTGGTGGACTGGGCCCTTCTCTCCTGGGCCCTTGCTCGTTGCTTGTCCTGGTTCCTGCTGTATTCGGGAAGTTGATTCTCAGGCTGCAATCGACGTTTCTTGCTTCTCAGGCACCTGTCCGATGATTCCACAGTTCTTTTGGATACATTGGGCTTCCCTTGCCCATTCTGCTTTCTTCTCTTGGTGCGCTCGTAATTCCGTTCGTAGATTTGTTCACCTGCATCGTGAGACTTTCTTTTGAAACCACCTTTTTGGTTCTTATTTCTTTGTTGGGGGGGAGCTTTCTTCTTCTGACATTTCGATGCCGTTGTAGCTGGTTCCTGCTGTTTTTGCTGACGTATATCTTCCTGGCTAGTCGATTGCCTCGGATCCTGAAACGAATCTTTAAATACAGCCATTTTGCTGCGATTATAGAACGGTTTTATTTGGTCCACATTCGCTTTGAGCGTTTGACCATCATTTCTTTTTAATATAACCACTGCCCCCGTAATTTGTTCAATTGTGAACGGGCCTTCAAAACGCGGAAAAAATTTCCCCACCTTTTCCTCTGGGGCATTTGACAAGTTGTGTTTAATCTTCAACACTTCATCTCCCACATTGTACTTGACCTCTCTTCTTTTTAGGTCATAGTACAATTTCTGTTTTCTTTGGGCCATTTCTATATTTTCCGTCGCTTCCCGTATTAACTTTTGTATATCACTCATTTTAAATTCTTCTGCCCTTTCCTGTACAAAGAACAGTTTATCTAGGGGGGTCAAGATCTTTCTTCCTAAGAAGAGTTCAGCGGGTGTTTTTTGTGTAGTATCGTGTTTGGCGGTCCTAAGGGCAAATGCAAATTCATTTATATGGCTATCCCAGGTAGAGTGATAGTTTTTCACATAACTACGAATTATTTTCACTACATTTCTATTCACCCGTTCCGCTATGTTTGACTGCGGACGATACGGGACCATCTTTAGATGACGTATGCCCAGTTTTGCACACATTTCCTCAAACATTTTACTAACAAACTGAGGACCATTGTCTGAAATAACTTTTAGGGGCGCCCCGTATTTTAAAATATACTTATTTAGAATTGAATCTACTACAATTTTTGCAGACGCGCGTTTTAACGGAATTAACTCTAACCATTTGCTAAAATGATCCACTATAACTAAAAGATATCGGCTTTTATTAACTTTACTTCGAGGGTAAGGTCCAAGTAAATCGATGCCTATTATTTGATTTGGGAATTCTGATTTAATACTATTTAGGAACCCGGCCGGGCGGAAATTAACATAATTATTTAATTGACATGTTGGGCACGACTGGACATACGCCCTAGTAAACTTTTGCAGTTCTGGAAAGAAAACTGCCTCGCGAACTCTCTGAACAGTTTTTCTTATACCTAAATGAGCCGAAATGGCACAATCATGCAACTCTTCTAATACATTCAACCTCATGCTAGCTGGGATAACCGGTCTATATTCATGATTCTCATTAGTAGCTTTCGTATAGAATAACAGTCCGTCAATTAATTCGTAATTTTCGGCCCTATTTCTTATCGGCACAATATCCGGATGATTGAAATTCTCAGGGTCGGCCAAATAATTGTATATATTTTTGAACTCCGGATCTTTTTTGAGTTCGGCTATTACTGTTTCACGAGAATCTAATACTTTGGATGTTAACATGGCTATCTTAATTACACTTCCATTTTCATCTAAGTTAATTCTGCTTAAAGCATCTGCCACAACATTTTCTTTTCCCGGCGTATGTTTAATTATTAGGTTATATTCCTGTAATTTGAGAGCCCACCTTATTAATCTGGGTGATAAATTTTTTCCAGAATAGAGTCTAGTGACCGCCGCGTGGTCGGTATATACAGTTACTGGAGAACTTCCAAAGAACACACGAAATTTCTGTACTGATGCTAACACTGCGAGAGTTTCTCTCTCTGTTGCGGAATAGTTTCTTTGGGTTTCATTTAATGTTCGGCTGAAAAAAGCCACGGGCTGACCATTTTGGGAAAGCACTGCACCAATCGCGAAATCTGAAGCGTCCGCTGAAATCTCTAATCCCTTATCCCCTTCTGGAAATTTTAAGACGGGAGCTTGAGTCAATGCGTCTTTCAATTTTTGAAACGCCAAGTTGGCTTCTGCTGACCACGAAAACCTAGCTTTTTTTCTTTTCAACTTTAGCAGTGGCTCAGCTATTTTTGCAAAGTCTTTAATGAAAGCCCGGTAATATGAACACATCCCGAGAAACGACGATAATTTCTTCGCTGTTTTAGGAACAGGATAATTTCTAATGGCTACTATTTTTGACTGATCCGTTTCGATTCCCTTTTGGGAAATTTTAAATCCTAAATAACGTAACTCTTTTGCGGCAAATTTACATTTAGACGCATTTATCTTTAAACCAGCTTCGTTTAACAATGAAAATACTTTTCTTAAATCTTGTAAGTGTTGTTCTAGAGTACTACTCGTAATTATAATATCGTCTAAATATATGAAAGTGCTTTTACCAAGGACTGGTCTTAAGACGATGTCCATACATCTTTGGAACGTTGCCGGCGCGCCGGATAATCCGAACGGCATTCTAAGAAATGCGTACGTACCAGATTTCGTTATGAACGCGGTTTTGTGTACGTCCTCGGGTTTTACCCCAATCTGAAAATAGCCACTCGTGAGATCTAATGTAGTCATGTATTTTGTAGACGAAATATTTCGAATAATTTCTTCAATTATCGGCAACGGATATACAGGATATTTTGTAACTGAATTTAACTTGCGATAATCTATAGCAAAACGCCACCGCTTCGGGTGCGTAATCGGGTAATCATTATTTTTCTTACACAGGACAACGGGGCTAGCATAACTGCTAGAAATTGGCGTGATGATTTTATTCTTTAACATCTCTTTAATATGATGTTCAATTATTTCCTCTTTTGTCCTATCATATCTATATGGCTTTTGCCTAACTGGCTGAGCGTCCCCCGTGTCAATGTCGTGGTTCACCACCTGCGTAAAGCCTGGTACATCACTAAATAAATTCGCAAAGTGACTTACCAGACCTTGGATTTTCTCTTTTTCCTCTGCTTGTAAATGTTCCAAGTCCAGCTGCGGGGGCTTATCATTCTTCGCTTCAATTGGCTTCATATTTAATGTTAGTTCTCCCCCCTTGAAATCAATTTTTGCTTCTGCCAAACTAAAAAAGTCCACACCTAGAATAATACAAGTCTGCAGGTTACGCACAATATAAAACAGGATTCTTACCTGTTCGTTGTTGATACGCACGAACAATGGTACTTTTCCTAAACAGCTACATTTTTCTCCTTGGGCCGCTATGACATCCGTGTCTCTTGCACTAAAAATTCTGTAACGTCGAAAGTGCTTCTTAAAGAATCTTTCCGATACGAAGCTGCTTTGGGCTCCTGTATCCAAGAGGGCTGTCGCCGGTATGTTGTTGATTAGAACTTCAATCTTCGGCAAACTCAAATTCTTAACGACCACGGTGTTTAAATTGATTTTGGAAGGGTTTTGCGCTGCTTCGGACTTCTTCACCTTCCTCGAAGAAATCCCTCTTAGTTTAAATTCTTTTTCTTCTGGTTGCCCTCGGAATCTTTGCTTGTTCTTCTATTAAATTCCCTTCGTTCGCCGCTCGCTTTAGGAGACACATCTTTCTTCGGCCATTGCTTCGCCTTATTCCCGTAACTTTGATTTTGCTTTTGCTGCGGTCTTGGCGAACTCCACTGACTTCTTCGCTCAAATTGGCGTCGTCGTTCGTTGTCGGCTGTTCTTCGGCTTTCAAATTGTACCGCGAGCTCAAATAATCTGTCTAATGTTGTTGGATTTCTTAGTTCGATGAAATCTTGAACTTGGGGCAGTAGCCTAGGAAGTATAACTTGAATAATTTCAGGATCCGGGCGACTTCCATACAAAAGCTTGAAAACTTGAATTTTCCTCAAAATAAAATTAGACAAATCTTCTATTCTTTCTTGGTATCGGCTAAACAGTTCAGCTTCCAATCTGGCTCGATCTCGCACCACGGGAAATGCTTTCACTAGAGAATTCTTGAAATTTTCATACGTGTATGTGGGGCTTCCTGGTTCCCCCAAGAGATTCTTTCCGATGCACTTGAACCAACTTAGCGCTTGGCCCTTCAAAGCGCTGGTAGCAAGAGCGACTTTCTGAAATTCGTGGACTGGATATAGCATGAAGTGGGAGTCTAGCTTTTCCAGGAAATTGATTACGGCTGTCTTGCCGTCAAAACTTGCCGCTGGCTTCATGGCTGCTCGCATGGTTTGTACGATGTAGCCGAATCCTTCTATGCCAGGAGGTGCTATCTCAGGATTCTGGACAGGTACAGCAGGTGTCTCAGGTTCGTCTTCTTGTTGTTGAGGCCATCCTCTTCTTTTTGTGCGGGCGCCATTATCAGGACTTAGCATTCTGTGTGTATTCTTTGAGAACATAGTAAATTCTGTAAAGGGTTCTTATCCTTACGTTCTAAGTCCTGAACTGGAACAGGGAGCGGAAGGTACGCTATGTTCTGATGTAACTGCTGGGCTGGAGAATAACTGCACGTGAAGGGATTTGAAATCCTCTTTTATTCAATCACTATTAAATACAAACCTCCCAATTCGGGAGAGATACAGAACGTAACAGACCACACTTTGGTCGAACTTAACAATCAAATAAATTTAAATAAATTAAAATAGAACTTAAATTAAACTTTGCTTCGCAGAGCAATTCGCGGAAGTTGGCCTCTACCGAAAAGGGTGCGTAGCAAGGTATACTAAATACTACCGCACTTTAATTTATTTTACAATGCAATCACGTAGTAAGCACTATGGCTTATAAATTTAAACTGCTAGCTGGTCAGGCAAACGTTGAGCAGCGTGACCGTGATCTGAGGCAAAGCTCTCACACACCGAGAGGTTTCTACCTCTGTCTTAAATAGTGCATGGCTGAACTTCAAAAATTAGCATAAGCTAAAAACGCGCGCTTCTTCTGACAGGAAGTTGAAGCAGAGAGGAGATAGAAAAGATTTAAATTAAAATAAACTTGGTTAGTTTAACTAAAACCTTACAAACGCTACCAATGATATTACAAAAAACAAAATTATTAAGGAAAAAAGGCACTTAAAATTATTGTTTAAACTCACGAGTTAAAAATGTATGTTGAAGTTAAGTAATAGTTGGATGTATTTTGATTTATATTGGGTATATTGTAACACCTACCTTGGTTCTAACTAAACTTAGATAGTTTATTTATAACCAAATTAATGTGCTACGTATGTTCCGTGGGATGAATTATCTCACTAGAATATCTAAATCGAAAACAAATACAAAACTACGTTCATTTTATATTAATTCTACTTCACCACTGGTGAAGGGCTAAATTAAATTATGCAATATAAAATTACAAGTCATCTATACCCTGGTTAAACACCAGCTTTCTTTAACCTGGTTCAAACTTACTTTATACTGTTCAATTCAAGACCAACGTCAGAGTTGCCATCAACAGAGAGAGGGAAATTTTACACGTCAAAACAATGGCTGCAGGCAAACCAAAACTCTCACATACAACTACGCACAGCTCCTCTAACGTAATAGTATAAATATTTACACGAATATTTAGATCAATTTTAAAGAATTCCGTTAGCTGCAGGGCCTCAAAATTTCTCTCACAGGTAGCATGTGGTCTACTGTCATTAGTTGGCCATCACTTCACTAAATAATAAATAGCTGATAAAATCCTGTAAAACATGTAATCAAGTTCTCATATTCTAAAAAATGTTACGAAAAGGCAGTTATTTTACCTGTAAATGTTGTTTCTCCGTTCATCTTATATGTGTGCCGTATAAACAGATTACAGGCGGCAATTAAAATTGCAGATACATACTATGTCTATCTTAAGCATGTATTTGCCTTCTACAAGCAGCATTAATAAATTTTCAGCGCAATATTTCTCAATATTTTCTGTAATAAAGAGAATTTTCTATATTATTATATAAAATAAATTATTTCTTTTAATTTAAATTAAGCGGACATTAAAAGATTTTCGATAGCTCTTTTGAACTGAAAAAGATTTAAAAAAAAAAAGGATTTCAGATACACATTTTTCGGCTATTATACAAACGCATGTATTTTAAATGATTAGTAAACTAAAAAGAACAAAATTTCAACAAGATATCCAGTAAACATATGATCTAAATTTAAATACTTTTTAAATGCAGAAGCGGTTTTCACAATAATGCAAAATCTTATGTACACTGCGAAAAAAAAAAAGTAAAAAAGTTACAGTTCTATATCTCTCGTTCTACAAGGCCGATTGACGAAATTCAACTTCCGCTTTTTCATGTTTCGGAAGCGCGACATAGGATATATATTAGATTTATATATAGCATCGTTCTAACGTAGGTATTTTGACACAAAATCGAACATTTTCAGAAATAACATACCAATTTTGTTTCCATATGTCGTTTCTACGACTCAGATTATGCCAAAGTGCCAAGTTTTGTAAAAATCGCATGAGTAGTTTTTAAAAAATTAGCTGTCAAAATTTTAGCTCCTCCATGTTAGTAGATTTTGGTATATACAGTGTCTCACAAAAGTGATGGGACACTTGTGCTTTACAAAAGGAAACTGTAGTAAAATAAATTAAAAAAACATGTAAAAATTTTTTGTGGGTGTGTTTCATACTTAAATTTAGTAACAATCATTACATAACATACGTTTTCTCAATAAAAATACAATTGTTTAGAACGGAGCAGAAAATGGCTCACATAAGTGATGGGACTCTTACTTTTCCACCAAATATTTATCCAAAAATTTTACTTTTTAAAAGGTTTTAATATTTTATTGGATTTCCTTTTACTTTTAAAACATCATTTAATCTTCTTGGGATGGATTCGAATAATGTTTTTGTGATTTCTGGAGTCATTTTACCCCATTCTTCTTGAAGCACCGATTTTAATTATTGTTTTGAAGAAATGGTGTGTTTGCGAATTCTTGATTCCAATTCTTGCCAAATATTCTCTATAGGATTTAAGTCTGGAGATTGTGGTGGTGTTTTTATTACTTCAGGACAGTTATAAAGCAGCCGGAGTCTAACGTTCAAAGCAAGTGTGCTTGGGATCATTGTCCTGGTAGAATTTAAAATCGTTATGAAGGTTCAATTTTCGTGCTCAAGATTTCAAATTTTGATTTAATATGTCAATATACTTGTACTGATCCATTATACTGTCAATAAAAACAAGATTACCAACTCCAGGGGACGACATACACCCCCATACCATAACTCCTCCTCCACCATGTTTTACTGCTGGCACCAAGTTCTGTTTGCGAAATTCTTCCGTGGGTTTTCTCCACACCAAGATTCTACCATCAGAACCAAATATATTAAATTTACTCTCATCAGCAAATATAACTTCATTCCAGTAATCAGAATTCTTATTTATGTTGGATTTTTCAAAAGCCAGTTCGAGTTTTCTATTCTTTTAACTTACGAAGAATTTTTTCCTGGCTCCTCTACCGTGATATCCAGTAGATCGAATTACTCTTCTAATAGTCTCAGGATTAACAATTACTCCATACAATGCTTATAAATCAGCAGCAACTTTAGGAGCACTTATTCTTGGATTTTTGTTTTAATATTTTGAACGACAATTCGCTTTATTCCATTGGATAGCTTTGATGGTTGGCCAGGTCTTCTTTTATCCTGAATCATATGATTCTTTTTATATCGTTTAATGATATTGAAAACTGTTGAGTGACTCAAGTTAACTGTTTCAGCAGTTCCTCTAATAGAGTTTCCACGTTCAATATGCGAATTAATAACTAATTTTTGAATTTCAGGCAAAGTTTCTTTTCGTTTAGCATTCATGGCTGAACAGAGCTAAAAAACACAAAAATTCCAAAACAAGTGGAGAGAAATAATGCAGACAATTTTATAAATTATTTTCAATTGCTTTTGAGTAAAAATAAAAACCCAAAAAATATGTTAATTGCTTACTTCAGATGATTTTTGTTGCATAGTCTATTGGTGTCCCATCTTATGTGAGCCATTTTTTGCTCCGTTCTAAACAATTGTATTTTTATTAAATTAATATTTTAATATTTTGAGAAAACGTATGTTATGTAATGATTGTTACTAAATTTAAGTATGAAACACACCCACAAAGAAGTTTTACATGTTTTTTTAATTTATTTTATTACAGTTTCCTTTTGTAAAGCACAAGTGTCCCATCACTTTTGTGAGACACTGTATTTATTAATATCTCTTTTTTCATCAGACTTTTTTTATTCTTCCTTTCACATTTCGAAACTTAGGTTCATTCCAAATAAAATTCACTCATGTTTTATGATTTATTTTTAAAATTTATATTTTAAAATATTTTTTATAAATTCTCCGAAAAAGTTTTCTATTATAACCTATAAACTTTTTAACATTTTCTTGAAGTAAATGCATTCCTAAGCATACTAGCAAAAAATTAGAATGTTTTATTTATACTTTTTTAAGATATACGTGAATTTACAAATTGGCGCATTTTAAAATTTGGCATATTTGTTTACAAGCGATAATAACGTCAAATGTGGTTGACTCGTACTACTTGATTATTTCAAATAATGAACGATGACCTTTATCAGCTCATTTACAATGAAAAAAGGAAAGTAAAATAGGTTGCTACAAATTAAAAAGTTCGCCAAATGAATTATTCTTGAAAAAAAACGCTAAGATAAATTTTTGAATTTCTCCGTAAATTTCGCACCAAATTTTACAAAATTTAATCGTTAGGCATAATTTGAGTCGTAGAATCGAAATATTAAAAAGAAATTGGCATGTCATTTCAGAAAAAAATTCCAATTTTGTATCAAAATACCTATATTAGAACTAACGGTATTAAAATTTGTAAAACGAAATGATTTAAAATGGATTTTGATAAACTGGAAAAATACTGTATCAATGTACAAGGAAAATGAAATCTATATTCCTTTTGGAACATATTTTGTAGTGAAGGAAATATCCCACAAATACATCTCTTTCTTTCTATCATTTAATTAAATTCCGATTCTTATCTGAAAAACAATCGCTGATTTATTGCAACAATTGTTTAATCTTCATGCGAAACGTTTGATGACAAAAGAAAGGAGAAAGAAATGACACTGATCTTATAAAAACCTATGTTAATTTAAGTAGATATCTTAATTTGCCTGTACATTTATTTCTACTTTTGTGAACTCTCCCCGGAATGCAAATTAGTTAAAGTAGAATGTAAGTGGATAGTTACTGAGTTTGAGAGAACGTTTTTGCTAGCCTTGCTGATCTGTCACTTTTTATTCCTCGTACTATTTGAATTTACTACTTTGATTTCGGCAAGCAGCGTTTGCTTTGGGAATACTTAGGGCTCAGCCAAAATGTATTTAGTTGCATGTTAATTTGTATTTCACATGTTAATTTCAATTGAACGTTTTGTTCTACAGTTCCCGCAAGCTGCAAAATTCTCTTATTATCTACTTTACTTTTCTGTAATCGCCAGTTTGACGTGTTAATAAATAGGTTTATTTTAAACCTTCAGTCTGAATTGTTTATATATATACGTATGTATACTTTTGGCTGACGACTGCAATAAAAGAGGGAGGTGATCAACTAGAAGTTACAGCAATCCCATACACAAAATTTCAAAGTTTTACAACTAATCGTTTTTGATTTATGCGAGATACATATGGACGTACAGACGTCAGGCAAAATACATTTTGAATCCATTTAAATCCATTTTACACTTCGTTTTGGAAAAAAGGTGTCCATTATTCTATGCTTACGTACAAACCTTCCGCAAAAATTTCGTCCAAATGGATTCAGGAATAGTCAAAATGGGTATTTCCGTTAAAATATGATACCCGAAATTCTTCGCGATTACAAAACTTCCTTTACTTTTTAGAAGGGAGTAAAAAGAAAGCTTAAAACTTCATATTACGATGTAACACTTTAGAAATGAGTTAAAATAAAAATTTTTAAAAATCCAAAAAGTACAATATTAAGCAAAGATATTTATTTATTACTTTGCCTCGATACAGCAAACCGCATGAAGGCTAGCTTTCTAAAATATATGAAAAAACATCTATTTTTGCTGGACGGGAATATAGAATACTTTTGATAAGATTTTAAATATGATTTAAGAATACAAATTTTAATTCAGTTAAAAACAATCCACATCATATATATTTCCTCAAAAACGGAGAGAGGGAATTATTTTTTTATTTTTATAAGCACACAATCTATTTCCTTTTTTATTTGCCTAAGCACACAATCTATTTTTTCCGAACTGTTTCCAACATAAAGTGAAAGAATATGCGGCACTCGCCTTCGAAAACTACATATAAAATATAAATCAAAGTCCTTTCCTGTTTGCTTAATTTCATATCATATCCCTTGAAGGTTCAATTAAGACACCATTCAGTTACTTACTTTAACTATTATTCTCATAATAAAAAAAAATTAATCCACGTTTTCATTCAATCAATCCTTTTTTTTTTTCAGATGAGTTGGGCGACTGCAAGGCTCAGCTGGGCGATGCCACCCGCAGAATACACGAGATGGACTTGGAGATCAAACGATTGGAGACTGAAAGAGAAGAACTGACCGCCGCCTACAGGGAGGCCGAATCCCTGAGAAAGCAAGAAGAGGCCAAGGCTCAGCGGTTAGCTCAAGAGCTTGCTCAGTTGAGGCACGATTACGAAAAGAGACTGGCAGCTAAAGAAGAAGAACTGGAGTCACTTAGGTAAGTCTATTAATATAGGTTTTAAAAAATCCTCTTACAGGATTACATTGAGAGATCGCGTGTGGGGATCCACATAGAGTTAGACTCTTTCAAAAATTCATAACTTTTTATTTGTTTGCAGTAGCAATGTTTTGCAGTTTGTGAAATTTGTAATAGCTTGTAAATACTAAAAGCTCTTTTTAGTTGCATCAGACAGAATCCCACATACCTTTTCATATTTAGGTAGGGTACGGAGAATCATATAGTCATCAATCAAAATTACAGTCATTAGGTCATATCAATGCAGAAATGTGAAAAATGTGCAATGCCCTCCCCGGGATTCGAACTTCTGATTTCCCGAATACGTGTCGAGCGTACTTCCTTTTACAACACTAAGGCATGCGGAAAGAAGGGAGGAAATACCTTATATATATCACCTTTTTAAAGAGCGACTGGGAATGATGAGCCAGTCGCTCTGGCAACTGGTGATCATTGACTGGGAATGATCACCAGTTGCCAGATACTGGTGATGACAAATTATCGTCCACCACCTTTTTTAGCTCTGGCACTACTGTAGAGGACTTTCGGCGGAATTCAAGCTCCGAACCCTTCGAATACGCGTGGAAAGGGCTTCCAGTTACACCATAAAGCGATGCGTGAGGAAAACGAATATACCTTATAAAGTTGATTTGAGTTCCGATGCTTTTCTTTAGAATGTCTGCTAGTTGTTTGCAAAGATTCTTTCCCATTCAAAGGAGGTAACGGTTGCAACTAAGTTATCCAAGCTACTAAAAGTTTGAGAAAGCGATTTTGGTCCAAGAAAGTATAAAAAAGTAGTAAACAACTTCGGTTCCGTAGTGTTAGTTATTTATTCGCAACCTGGGAACTGTTTTATAGATGCACCATTCTTTTAAAGAAACAGTTGGACATTAAAGGGCCCTTCTTTTAAATAGTCGGACATTCTTTTAAAGAAACAGTTGGATTCATTTATCGACAATCGGATGTGTCGCAATGTACAAAATATCTTAATAACTGGTTTATAATCCATGCCAAAAAGACTAAATCCTGTTTGAAAAATTAAATTTAATCCAAAACGGTATTAAACAGATATTAATTTAAACATATTCTTCAATTTTACTTGATAAAACAAGTGTTCCAGTATTTCTAAGACATGATTTTATAACCTCAAATAAGAAAATATTAATTTTTAACCGCAATGTTTTATGCTTGAAAAAAATAGTTAACGTATAAAAAAGACATGCGCATTAGAATTAAATCAAATTCTTAAGTTTCTATTTAATGAATGTAAAATTTTGACAATCCAAAACTTTTTTTGTTTTTAAATGTACTGTGCATTCCCATTTATGATACATTACATTCTGTGTTCATTTTTAAGATAACAATCTTCCTCTTTAAACTTGTCATGAAGACTTTATGTGATATGACATCAAAATGCGCATAATTATAATGAATTATTAAAACAATATCGAACAAAATTATAGTTATTTATGCCCATATTTCTATGATAAAATTTTTAACACTGCTAAAACGTTGACTAATGTAGTTATAACATCTCATCTTATAAATAGAGATACAGTCTTACCTTGTAAACGGAAACTTACTTTCAAGATATATAACTTAAGTTCGGCAAATCAGTCACAAATACAAAATACAGTTCAAATTTAAACTCAAATTACAAAGGCTGCGTAGGACTGATTATAAATCTAAATGAATGTTAAAGCAAAGAGGGACTGAAATAATTGGGGGTAAGTGGTTACGTTAATTTTTCTGAGATTAACTGCTAATGGGCGAAATTCCATCGTGAAAGGAACTTATAGATGAAAACTGGCCCATATTTGCATTGTGATTGAGAAAACCTTAAAAACCTCATTCATAGACTCCTTGGTCACTGATCAACCTAAGTATTAATAAGATTTTTACTACAACAGAATTAGCTTGGATTTTATTTATTAATTGTATGCGAGAGATGTTTGTCTATACGCTTATGGAAGAACATGAGAAGAAAAATTAACTCATGTTATACATAGGAAACCCACGAAACCCTATGCAACCAATTAGTTTCTTCAAGAATACACTATCTACCAATAAGTACTCGGACATCTGTGAAAGAAAAAAAAAACAAACTTTATTCATATTCAATAAATGGTAGAGCCTCCACGAGTAGCAATTACAGCCTCAACCTTCCGGGGCATGCTTTCACAAGTCTTGTATGATGGCTATTGGTATTTTCTTCCACTAACGGTATGTAAATATGTACTAAGAAGGTACGCAAGTTCCTTCACCTATATTAGACGGCTGTTGCACCCCTCAATTCGGCGATTCAGCGTCCAAGAAGTTCACGATAAGGTTCAGATCTGAGCTTTGGGAAGGTCAGTCCATTCGATTAACCCCCTTGTCACCATACTAATCCACATTGGACCTCGTATCATGACAGCTGACGATGTCGTTGTGAACGTAACGTGAGTCCAAACCGAAAACTGCCACAACGGAGGAAGCACACTGTCATCCAAAATAGTGCAGTAGGCTTCGGCGTGAGTTTTCCGAAATAGTGTAGTAGGCTTCGGCGTTACTATGAATTTGGACCAAGATTTCAGTCCATACCAGGAGAAACACGTCCAGATCATACTTCCACCTTTGCCGAACTTTACTGTGGGTGCAATGCATTCTGGCAGGAGGTTTTCTCCAGGCAGCCTCCAGACCCAGGTCCTATCATCAGAACGGTAGAAGGCGAAACTTAATTCGATGCTCCAGAGCACCCGTTTCCACTGATCAACGGCTCCCTGTCGACGTGCTTTGCATCACATTAACCGGGCAACTCTGTTGGACTTCGTTATCAAAGGCTTATGGGCGGCAGATGTGTTTAACGCGAAGCAGATGTGTTTTCTTGCGAATGGTATTCATCGAAACAACATTCCCGATTGCCTGTTTAAACTTCTGGAGTATGTGAACCATAGGTGGTTGGGTGCGGTTCTTCCGAATTTCTCTGGGCAGCATCCGTCGGCCCCTATCTTTCAGTTTCGTGGGTCTGCCGACTCGGGACACATTCCGACAATCACCGCTTACCTTCTACTTCTGAATCTCATAATCCACTGTCGAATTTGGAGAATTCATCTAGCTACACATACCCCTTACGAATCGGCCATTTTTGTCATACCCGAGGATCACATCTTTCTTAAAATCAGATAACTCCGTACTTTGTGGCATCTTCCATCCTACTAAAGCCAATGTTGTTTCTACACAACATTCAATGGCGGAGGGTGTGATGTATATAAAGACCACAGATATGAGCATTTGCATGGGTATCCAAATGCTTACCGGTAGATAGTGTATAACCCAGGAAAAGCTACTATAGATACTATATACTACTATCAGAGGCCTTTACTATAGATATTCATTTCATACGGATTACTTAGTAAGGCATAATGACCCCATAAATTTATGTCATTATTTTCCTTTATTTGGACAGCATAAATTAATGCATAATAAAATTAATAACTATATTTGCTTATATCCTTGCAGTTTGAATCATTAAATAATAACGTGCAGACCTCTGAGAATGAATGGTGGGATTTCGTAAAATTTCTGTGAAATGAATGCTACGAGAAATAGATTGAAGGCGCTTCTATTTAGCTTATTCACTTAAAGGATATGTACGTGTGCAATTTATACGCATAAAAGTGGCTTAATTTGGTTGATGTAAATAGCTGAATAAATCACTACAGTGGCCGAATCTGGGCTCAAAAGTTCGGCATCTGAGACATGAATACATTCAATATTCTCCTAAAATCAGTCTTTGATGTAGTTTAGTATGTAATAAGAGTTTGGATTCCTTTTACCTCCCGGGAACCTATATACACAGGTAAGGAAGGTAATGTTTGGGATCCAAAAATTCGATAGGGAGTTTTCAATGAAAAAGCATGAATGAGAGTCCCACAACATTTTTACTATTTTTACCGTGATGTCTGGCTATCTGAGTGTCAGTATGTGTGTGACGAATGGAAACTAAATTAAGTAGCACTTTACTTGAAGCCGAAATAATTTTAATGAAAATCTAAATAAAAATATAATTCAAAACTTTTCTGTTGTAGTTTTTAAGACTTTTATACTAATGGAAACAACATATGCAAGATTTAAATTCAAAGTATTGCAGTCGGAGACTACATAAATTGCCTCACTTAAGCTGGCTCAAAACTTGAATAGTGTTAGCCAAATGTCTAAATCCGAAATATAAAAGGGCAAAGCTGGATGGTATAAATTAAACTGAGAGAGCCGCTGTTCTAAAAACTCTTATTTCCAAAACATTCGAAACCCTTGACTTAATATATATACTTCAATCTAATTTGATTACTAGTGAAGGTTACTGAAATTGCAGTAGCGATTTAAATCATAATAATTGGTTAAATAACAAAACATGTCAGGACTGAGTGTTCGGTGCATATTCTTGGCAAACATCTTCGTGAACTCCTTGAATCCTGATCTTGAACAGGGAGCTGAATGCAGCTATGTTCTGTGGTAGAATACTGTGATTAAGTGGTAGAAGAACTGCACCTGAAAGGGATTTAAAATCCTCTTTTATTAAATCCCAATTATGTACAACCACTTCCCAACTCGGGAGGGATACAGAAAGTAGAGACCGCACTTGGGTCTAAAATGAGCAATCAAATAATTTAAGCTAAAACTAAATAGAAATTAAATAGTCGTTGCTCACAGAGCTATAACGCGAGGTTGGCCTCTAAACTAAATGGTGCGTAGCAAAATTTACTAATACTGACGCACTTGGAATTACTTCAACAAGTAATCACGTAAAAGCGCAACGGCTTAGAATTTAAATGCTAGCTAGTCAGGCGAACGTTCAATAGAGTAACCGTGGTCTGAGACTCAAAGCTCTCTCACACTGAAAGGTTTCTACCTTTCGTTTAAATACTACTTGGCTCCACTTCAAATTAGCATACTGTTGAAACGCGCGCTTATTCTAACGGGAAGTTGAAATGAGAAGGGATAAACAGATTCAAATTAAAATGAAACATTGTTAGTTTAACTAAAACTTTACAAACACTAAACCTTACAAACATACCGTATAATTCAAAATTCTAATAGCGGGTGATTTGCCATAATGAATTAGGCCAATCACTCTAATTTATGTATCATAAGAAAAACGAATAACATTTGACTTGAACCACTTTATATTTAACGTATGATAAGAAATAAAACGCAGAATCTATACTTGAAAGAAATGCACGTAAGGACACAACTGCTATTTTAAAACGATGTCGGTTCCCTGTCCCTGAAAATAATTTACGACATTTAAAAATGAATTATTCTTCCTTACTGTAAAGTAATGAAGTATCAGTTTACAGGGCGGTCATAAAAACCTTCCCCGATATATTAAACTCTAGTAGCCAATCCTCTCAACCAATCGAAATGAAATTTAAGATTTTCTTATTTGAAGCACTTTTATTGGAATTACAAGTTTTAAAATGTTTATCCAGTTAGTTTTCAACTTGTACAACGTTTCAAGATAAATATATCTCCCTTTAATTGGTTTCGAGCCATAGTGATCCCTCGACTTTACTCCGGTGGATTTCTGGTTCTGGGATTATCTGAAATCCCGTCAAATCCACGAGATTTAACAGAGTTGAAAGATTCCATGAATTATGAAGTTATGCAGATCCCTCCTGCGATGTTACGATCTTCACTATTGTCAGTAGCCTGCCGCGTGCAATGCGTTATCATCTGTGAAGGTGGACACGTTGAAAACTTGTAATTCCAATGAAAGTTTTTTCTCCCTCTCCTCTCTTGTGTCGTCATTGGTCCATTACAATGCCCTTCTTTGAAAATGCTTTACGACAGCTATTTTCGTTGTACGTGTATCATTCGAACGTCATTTATGGTATTTCGACGCACTGATCGATTTGGGTGATAAAAAAGTGAGTGTTGCCTTTGGAAAATTTCGTAAGTTTTCATTGTAACCGTAACCGTGAGAACTCTATTGTTTTAATTCAGCACAGTCTCGAGCTCATATCTTCAAGTAATAATATCTGAAATTTCATTTCGATTGGATGAGCGGATAGACCGATAGGGGTTTATAAATCAGGGAAATTTTTTATGACCACCCTGTATATGTTTGTACATTCCTCGAACTGTGGGAAAACGGCACCACCTAATTTTCAGCAAACGTGGTGCTGTACCCGAGCAGGTGAACCTCAAAGCTACAAAAGAATACATGAAGAACTAAAAATCGTCCAGTAAAGGGGTTATATTATCAACTAGCCAAATGATTTGACGAAAACCAGGAGGGAAGCAACAATTTTTTAAAAAAAAGTCTGTAACTATTGTTTTAATAATTCCAGTAGTATCAAAAGAACAATGGTCAACTTAAATATCCTAAAAACTATGTAAAATATGTATACAGGGTGTTTCCGAATTCAACCGACCAATTCAGAGGGATGACAGTAGGTATCAAGAAGATGAAAAATTACCATAGAACATTAGGTAGAAACCAAATTTAGTAGCTGAAAATCATAAAAATAGATCTCGAGATGTCAGTGAGTTTGACGAAGGGAGTGGCCAAACAAATGTAAGGATTAGGAGCACTGCGGTCGAGACGAAAGAAAGTTTCGTATGCAGGTTTCCCATGCATATGGGGAAAATAAAAGCAGAGGCAGAGAAGAAGAAACATTCTCGTATGCGAATTCCCTATGCATAGCAGCAAAATAAAAGCAGCGAGCAAATATTTATTAGTGGGCATTGCAGAATTCTCAGATGTTAAATTTCATTCGGAAACAACATGTTAGATAACACAAATAAGAAATATTATACGGATATGCCACAGATTTAGGGCTGAGCAGGTGGTAACGGACGCCTAGTACAGAGGATGCGCCAAGAGTAATACTGAGCGTTGTCTGCACTATACCATCTTCATTAATATTGATCGACGGCTGCGGGAGACGGGATCCTTACAAGTAACGAGGCATAATGCAGAACAAGAATACAGTGAGCGCGCGCGTGATGCAGAAAACCGAGTATTGTAACGGTTTGCCGTATCCCCGTCGACCAGTCCATGATCAGTTGCAGCTGAACTGTATATTTGTGACAAATGGTATGAAAAAGTCTGGTGAAGAAAATATGCAACCCTTCCACAGGCAGAAGGTCCAGCTCCTAGCGAAGATGACTACTCCCTTTGGGTAGAGGACGTTGGATGCTTGATACCACACAGAATGATTCACAGTTTTATTCTCAGATGAAGCCTGCTTTACGAGAGAAGTCGCCGTCAACATGCACAGTGCACATATGTGGTCATCCGAAAATCCCCACAGCACTGTCTCGTCGAAAGTGCAACACAGTTTCGGTATTAACATCGAGGCAGGGATTGATAGGTCCGTACATTTTGCTTGAACGATTGAATGGCGCAAATTTCCGTGTTTTCCTCCCGGATTTGATGTAGAGAGCAGCGGCCACTTTGTGCCAGACTATGTAGTTCATGCATTGTGGTGCATGGTCCATTTTGGGATTGCGGTGCGTAACCACCTCTATGCTACATATCCGAGAAAATGGATTGAACTCGGCTTACCTGCTGCTTGGCCTCCACACTCCCGCGACCTCAATACCTTGAATTTCTTCTTCTGGGGAGAGGGTCACCTAAAATCGATTGTAGAAGGATATGACAGCACGGATCGTCGTCGTTTCAGAAGATCGGGTATGTTTGAACGTGCCTTTCGGCAATTCTTTGTCCGTCGGTGTCTGTTGTGCAATGGCCTTCGCGGCCACTTCTTCGAACAATTCTTATAAAATATTTCCGTCATATTCTTTCCGACGTTGAAATGGGATGCAATGTAATGTTTCTTTACGTCAAATAAACATTTTTCTGCTTATTATCGGCCCTTTTGTACCATTCGACGTCCCACTCTCATAATTATTTTTGAGATTTTCTCCCATTAAACATGGATTGCAATCCCATGTTCTTTGACAATTTTTCATCCTTTTGATACCTACTATCATTCCTCTGAATTTATTATCTGTGTATTCCGTATCTATGGGACTGTTTGATTTTGTTTTTAACTTATTATTATTATTTAGTTACCATTTCGATGGTTTTATGTTCAAGTAATATACGTATGTGGCTGCAAATTGATTTTTTTTGTTTCCGTATACCTTATATATCTCTTAGTTAATTGATACAATATATTTCGAAGTTTTTAATTGTGTTCAATTTGGTGCGTGTCTAGGTGCATAGGTGGGGCACCTAGGTGTCTAACTCCGTTTCGATTGATGTGAATGGGCACCACAAAACCCACATTTTAAATTTCGAATTTGTGTTTTTATTTATTTCGTATTTTGCTCGAAGTTAAGGAAATTTCGATTAAAAACTCAGTAATTCAAATCCTTTGTACTGCTACTCTGTAAAGCGTAAGATAGCTAGTTATGTTTCAAATTTAATAATAAAACCTAACCTATAAAATAAGTATACAGCCACTTTGTAAAATGCAATATATTTATCTTTCGAATTTAACCGCATTATGTAGCATATACCACCAAATTTTGAACTCACATAGTGTTCTACCCGAATATACATTTCTCGAACACGGACATGTGAATTTCGAATTTTTTTTAATATATCTTTCATATTTTGTACGAATTTAAGGAACTTTTATTTAAAAATTAAACGATATAAAAGCTGTGTATGCCACTGGGCAAAGCATAAGATAGTTATGTTGGAAATATAATCAGAATACTCTGCGATATAAAAGACGTGTGTTGCCACTTGGCAAAATTTGTCTCTCGAGTTTGATGAACAAACACAGCAATCTGAAAGAAATGTGTTGCCATTGCCCAAATTAAAATATTTTGAACTTTCACGCAACAAAAACGTAAGATAGTCTTCATTTCAAATTCAACAAAAGCGTAAGATAGTCTTCATTTCAAATTTATTCTATTGTTAATTCACAAACTAAACGATTTAAAATCAATACACGTAGATTGAATTTAAGTATCATTAACTGCTAATTGGACCGACAATATTGTTAACTGGATCCGACAATTATATATATTAGGATAACTGTTTTTTGGTGGTTGGCGGATAGTCTTATAAAAATCGGTCAACAGCCCTGAATGTAAACGTTAACCAGAAGGAATTTTTTTAACATCTTAAAATATTTTTCTGATCTTAATGATGCAAAACACTCGACGCTATATTTTCAACACATACTCCGTAACATGTGAAAGGATGAACTGGTTTTGTACGCGCGGAGAAGGTCATTTATTTATAGTTAACCAAAACTTCTGGAATTATGCTTTTAAGAAGTTGAACGCAAAAATGCATACACTGTAAAGAATACTTAGATGTGATGATTCTGACAGAGAAAGAAGAATGTACTAAACTTGTCTCGTCAGTCTGGAGTCGGCAAAAATTTAGCAAGGCTAGCAAGAAATGCCACTCTGTGAAGTGCTGCCATCAAGCGCCACACAGCCGCAGCTGATTCGCCAGCATTAGTAGCAAAGAGAAGATCCTGTAACAGAATGAAAAAGAAAGGGCACTCAGAAGACAGAGTTTCCTTTGGGATGGTATTTTAGAAGTTGTGGGCCTGAGGGACTCGGTTTAACGGATAGGATCTTGGGTCTTTCTTTTCCTCTTCAGTTTTATTGTGAAAGAAATTAAATTTTTTCAAAGTAATAATGAGTGCTTTGGAGTTGGACGTGCGCCATGAAAAACATAAGAGAGAAATGGAAGCCAGGAGAAAAGAAGAAGAAACCAGGGCCATATTGGATAAGCCAGTGGAAGTGAGGCTCTTGGGGCCCAGCGATGACGTCATAGTGAAAGCGCAGAGGAATGACATCATTATCGTGAGTCCGCCAGCAGAACACCTCTCCAATATAGAGCGGTATCAGTTTTCATACGTTTTACTGCTCTTCAATTTAGACTGTTCTAAAGTTAAATAACGTGAAACATTAACAGATAAACTTTTTCTAGTGCCGAATAGAATTGATACTAGCCATTTTTAATATCTTTCGAAGTAGCGATGAAATTATGAACATTTTCTTGTTTAATCATTATAATTTTCAAGCAATTTTATAATCCACGATTTTACGTATATATTTGCATGTATGAAATTTTTTAAACGACACGTATGAAAACTACACACCTCTGCTAAATTTTCAATAGAATTTCACTAAATTAATAACCATTTTTATGTTAGTTTGACAAGGGCCTGCAATTTCAAATGCAACAAAAGAAGTACACGCTAATTTACCGGAAGTCAGTAAGAAAGTGATAACAAGTGTAATTTTCTTTTCTGATAGTAATTTAGAAAAATCGATAGTTGTGTTCTTATCGGAATTTAAATGTTTTTAATAATTATTTTAAGCGTATTGAAAAAAACTACATTAATAATTAAACAATTATAAATAATTGCATGCATATATACTTAAATTTCATAGAAATCCCAATTTGTTTCGATTTAAATTTTTTAAGATGTGTAAAAGAAAGAAGTAATTCTTAGGTGGTAGCAAATTTTCATATTTTTCAAATTAAAAGCTTTAAGATTAAAACAGTTCATGTTATGTAGAGTGTTATTAAGGCATAATTGCTTTTAAACTAATCGTAAATTTTTACTTAATTTACAGTTATATCCTCTTGGTGTCTAAATTTAAATTAAACTATATTTTGTTGCATAGTATTTATATTATAAAGATGTTTGAAAGTATAAATAGAAAAACTTCAATATAATGTTAATAAAAACTAATTTTAAAAATTGAAAAGGTGGAATTTTGGCTTTATAAATATTTCTATCTTAGTTTCTTATTTTATATGCGGCACTTTTGTAAATTTGAAGAGCTTAAAATTAACTGAGAAAAACACTTTCTCGCTTTTAAATAATTGTAAATAACCCATTAATTTGGATACTAAATACTATTCTTTATTTATATTTATAATAGTTTATATTTAAAATACGTCTAAAAAATTAAGATTCCATTAACAAATATAGAAAAATGAATCTAAAATATCATTTAATTTACTTACTTTTTTGTCACCTCATGTTTATCTATTTCATATTTTTATTAACTATTTTGTTCAATTATGTTATTTACATTTAATTTAAAATTACAGATTCTATTTTTCATATTCATTTTATTAATGTTACCATAATTAATTAAATGACTTTTGGCTGTGTTATTATTGCTTTCATTAACTTGTGCATATGAACAGACAATGCTCATTAGAGTGTAGAGTATTAAAAGAAACTTTTTAAATCACACAGTTTTAATTAAATTCACTAATAAGCAAGAAACGATTTTTAGCTATCATAATATTTTTGATCACCCTTGTCTTTGCATGGAATATTGGAGTGGCAAACAATGGCTGATTTAAAACAGAAATTATCAAACAGGATTTCAGCGAACTGAGCTCAACTATTTATATATGTGTCATTTCTACGCTATTAATTGTATTCTTCTTAGAACTTTTATTGTACGAATACAGCTCGTATATAGGCGCAACCTGATTTCATCTGCAGCCGTATGTGGCCAAGAATATTTTGATAGCTAAAAAATATTTTTTTTAGATTTTAATAAATTTATAAAAATTTTTTACTAAAACATTTTTCATGCATTTTAATTTCTACGTTTTGTTCCACAGAAAGAGATAAAATAATGAAGAAAAAAACGATTAAACGTAGGAAATTTATTCCTGTTAATCAGGCATAAGCTTACATTCAGTTTAGATATCAGATTAGCTAACAAAAGCTAGCTAATAATGAAGGATTAATCATCCATGATAAGAATTCATCATTATTAGCAACTTTATTAGAGGTAAAAATAACAGAAAATCTTCAGGCAAGCACTAAAATTGCCAAATTACATTAGGAATTCTAAAAAACATTCACTTTGGTGACGCTATCCATCTGGTGTGAAAATCAAAATTTTATGACGATAGGGTTGAACGTTAAACAAAGATTTGTGAAAACATTTCAGTACCTAAAAAACAAAAGTCTTGGAATATGCATTTTAAATGTGTTTGTGTGAAAATTTTAAGGATTCGGTTAGACAGAAATGAGTCAAATTAATTTCAATGTTTAATTCAAGCAAATAGATAAATAAGATTAAATAAAATCATGAAAAATAATAAATTAAAAATTCAGTGTGTAATAAATACTACCTAGATATAAAATATTCTGTATCTGAGGTTATAAAATACAACTATTTTAAATCCAATACAGCTATGTATTTCATTTTAGAAGTTTTTCTCTTGTCTGAGAGCAAAATTTTATTTTCCTCTCTTCATTAAAAAATGGCCTGTCTGATATTTTAAGCCAATTCCAAAAATCTCTCTCTCTTCGTGTTTCATTTGACATTTTTATGCCTTTTTTTAGAACGTCTATGGATTTGTTACTTGCGGTTTGGAGAATTCGTTTGGCATTTTCTTTACCCTTCTTTTTTTGATAGATTTAATTTCTTTATATAAAAATTACAGAGAATGTCTTATAATCTTTCCTTAAATTATTTTTAAACATATTTATTTCTGATTTCAAGTTACAGCTTCCCAAAAAATACTGTAAAGTTTTCTAATGCTTCAAGTGATAAAAAGATATAACATTTGACAAAATATGTGTCTCATATTCTTCATGTTTCAATTCAAATGACATACATGATATAAGCGTAGAATGTTTCCTTGACTGATATCTCAAAAGCCTTACTAGACATTTTTCTGACTTTTTCTTATTAATGTTTGGTTTTAAGTTAAAATTTTAAGCATGCGATCAAACGATTGAGTCACAAATTTCTAGCGCAAAACAATTTTTATATCTTCATTTGCGCCTTGTTGCTCCAACTAAGCTGTCGTTTAGAGTTTTCTCGGCACGCCCACAGTATGTTGCTCTTAGATTCTCTAATTTATCAACTCGGGGCGAAAGTTATATTTATCTTTCACCTTTTGGCAACATGCCTTTAAATCTGCAGGAATTTTCTGTTATTTAGGACGATACATATTAGCTTACGAAAGCTTATTAGCCTAATTTACAGCTAGAAGTGTCATAACGTTTTATTCACCCCAAAATCAGTAAATTTTTGCTTCGGTATGGTGGAATTTAGAAATGAATCCAGAAATGAATATACTAAAATTGTATAAATACATATTTATAAATAGTAATTAATTAAAGAAATAGAAAAGAAATCTAAACGTTTGAATGCAACAACTAAAATTAAATACCAGCCATTTCCGCTTATTCCCCTAAAACAATTACCATAAAAAAGAAAAAGTACATAAGGATTTTGATGGGTCTCGCTAGTGCAATTTCATGCTAATTATACATCTTAAGATTTTAATGCATTTTTATTTAAATCAATCAGATTAAAAAGTGATAAAACATTCTTTATTCATTTATTGCTCATAAATCGTTTAGCTAATCACTCAGTAAAAGAAAGATTCAAAAGATTCTATTTGAAAGTATCTTAGAGGTTTCTTGAACAGCAGCACGCTAGTGCCGGGACGATAAAGTATGTTATTTCAGGTAGTGGACAACAATCGCTTTTTTAAGTAGCCAGGTTGGTTGATTAAAATTGAAAATAGCTTAAATTTTCCCTAATGGCAACAGTCTTGCGTGTTGAAAATTGGTTTATTTCGAAAGTGTTGCAACTGCTCATCTTTAAATCGTTGAAAATTTGCCCAGTATGTATCGCCCACTATGAAAAACAAATCCGAAATTCAAAATTCGGGCCTCGAGGAGCCCATGTTCAGGTGAAGGACTATGTGCGTTCAGAGTTTAGTCGCTTTAAGTTAGTTTTATTTTTCCACATTGCAAGAAACATGCATGCATGCATAAATGCGTAAGAGTCTTCATTATTTTTTTTCAAAAATTACTCCCTATTAAATTTAGTTTTTCTAAATTTTGAACAAATTTCGAAATTAAAGGCCAGATTTATTTTTAAATTTTTCACTTTTTTTTCACAATATGAATCTGCATGTTGTTGCAGGCTGCATAAACTCCTCAAGTAATACACCTGTTTGGTCCCAAAAACAGTTGCCATAACCTTACGGTTGTTGAAGGTTCGTTTGAATTTTGTGGGTCTCTTTGGAGAATTGTGTGCATCCATTGCTGTGATTGTTGTTTCGTTTCGGGCGTGACATATTGAACCCATGTTTCATCACCTGTCACAATAGATTTCAAAACATTTTCTCCATCAGTTTTGTAACGGTCAAGAAACTCCAACGTTGCAGCCATTGGGCGAGTTTTGTGGTCGTCAGTCAACATCTGTGGGACCCAGCGAGCGCATACTTTTCTATAGCGCAACTGTTCAGTAACGATAGAGTATAGGGAAGATCTTGAAACAGCAGGAAATTTCATTGATAATTCACTTGTGGTGAACATTCAATTTTCCTTAACCGCTTGGTCAACTTATTGAACAATGTCGTCTGTAGTGACAGACTTGCGTCCTTCATCATGTGCGTCAATCAGTTGACCCATCTTTAAACTTTCGACACCATTCACGAACTACGCCATCACTCATAAAGCTGTCTTCGTACACTCGACTCATTTTTTCAATGAATTTCCGTTGCACTGTTCCCTTCTGCCTGCAAGAAACGAATAACAGCTCGCAATTCCCACTTGGCGGGAGAATCAATAGCGACAGCCATGTTTACCTGACTGCAACTCAACAGGAAATGGCGTGTTGAATTCGCCAGTGACAGAGCATGTGAAGAAAGAAAAGAGCAGTCGCCTACTACGCATACGAACCCCCTCCCGCATACCTGGCCATCATACTGTGCGATCGGAGGTTGAAAAAAAAACAACCCTCGTATAGTATAATAAAACCTACGCTTTATTGTATCTTCTTCATGTAATATGTAATCGGCATTCTTTACTGCGAAGAAATATTTAATATTTTAAAGAAAATCTTTCTAGTCTTACATATATATTTGCACGTTTAGCTGTTAAACAGGAACGTAAACCTTAGAATCTAGCTGAAAAGGATATCATGTTGTACAGGTTATTTAAAATGTTTCCTTTCATTCTCTTTTTCTAAAATAAACAACTCTGTACTAACAAATTGTCATATTTATTTAGGAGAGATAAACGAAAGAGCTTTGATCTTCGAGTTTTTTATGCTTCCTGTCTGATTAACTTTCAGAAAGATCTTGTAAAAATAATAATTGCCTAATAATTACAAAATTCCACAGAAAGAGAATGCATTGTTCCAAATATATATATTATTAAAATATATAAATTATATAGAAATTTATAAATCCAAAATATATATAAATATATAAATTCCGAATATATAACTAATATAGAAATAATTTCCGAATATATAAATCATACAGAAAGATTTAACACAAAACGCTGGGTTTCATTGCATAAGAAGTATATTTTAATGTACCGGAGATGACTCTTTATCATATTTTTACTTCTCCGCAGAAAGCAATACCAAATCGAGGTCGATCAATTGAATCAACGACTGGCTGAGGCCGAAGCCAAGCTGAAGACGGAAGTGGCCCGCATCAAGAAGAAGATGCAAGTACAAATCACTGAGCTGGAGATGTCCCTTGATGTAGCCAACAAGCAGAACCTCGATCTTCAGAAGACCATCAAGAGCCAGGCTCTCCGATTGCAGGTGAGATTGTTAACTACCTTTCATTGAAAATTATTACAACATGAGATGGAACTACCATTGAATCTCATCTACCACTGCTCCCCATGCGGATAGGAACACAACACATCTGTGTTAAAAGATATTAACACTTCGGTGAAAAAATCTATCTGACCCCACTGGCTTAACCTGGATGCATATAATTTGAATAAATATCAAATGAGACACAGATATTATCACTTATTTATGTCATATACTACAACTTTTGATCTCTACGCCAATTTAAAATTTGAAACACTTTCATAGTGACATTCTATAAAGCGAATCATTTGCTTTTAATTAGAGATAATTTTTAAACCCCAATAATTATCTTATTCAAAATTAAGATCATTTTCACATTTGGTTGGTTATCTCTAGGAGCGATGGACACATTAAAATGAAATTTATATCAATCTAATGAAATAAAAGCATATATCATACAACCTTCATGGTATACTGCATGATTTTATAGTATATTGTCTGACTTTTCCTTCATAATATATTCCGACCATCTGTCTTCAAACTGTGTGTCGTGGAACCCCGGGGCTCCGCGAGTCAAAATAAAAATTCGTAAAGAAAACTGCAAAGCACCCAGGCTAATAGACTAGAGATTATTAACTAAAATATGAACACACATTTAGTTACAGATTAGTTTTTAAACCTAATATGTAGTCGTCATACGTGCAATGCTTTGCAAAACTATAATAAACAGTTTTCTAATGAAAGCCGAATTGAATTTAAACGCCAGTGTTAAAATGTATACAACGCAGCACGTTTTTCAGTTGAAGAAATCTACAAGAGAATATTTCTTAGAAGAAAATACTGAGAACGACTGTCTAAAAATTCATTCGAACACTACAATAAATCAAAAGGTGCGCCAGTGATGGAAAGGGAACAACTTATCAACATATCAACAGATTCGACATCTAAATTTAAGTAAGAGCAACTCCTAAAATTTTGGTTTTAAATTCAAGCAGAATACCTAGAAGTTTCTCTCACAGCTATAAATATTTGAATGCTATTTGGAACAACGTGTTATGTAATACATACTTAGATATACTTCAGTTGTTGAATTAAAATATCTTAATTGTAATGATTTATCTTAATTCTGTTATCAGACTTGAAAGTTATTAATTTGTTTTTATTTTTGTAGTTGATATTAAATTTCTTTGCCTTGTTGAAAAGTAATTGTTGTCATTTAATTTTTTTGCAGTTTTGGTTAACTCTGAATTTAAGTTGCTTGAGTAATTTTATTTTTTTCTTCTTTTTCCTTAAGGTAGTTTGGTTAACTATCTTAATTTTTTTTGTTTAGTTAATACTTATTCTTAATTTGTTTGCTTAATGTTTAATTTCTTGTTAAATTGACCTTAAGGGTCAACTACATACTTAAATACAGAATAGGAAATGCGCTCTAGATAACATCAATACAGCTGGACAGTTTGTGTAAAAATGCAAAAAAATGCAAGCAAACCCCTATCACTAAATACACTCACGTTTGTGAAAATTGCAACACCAAGAAGGAATCGTCATAATTGAATGCAATTTAATACACAGTTGAGTGGTAGTGGTACAAATAAATGATTAAATGTTCAAAGCAAACAAACAAGAACAAGAGATCAGAATCAGTATTTTGTGTGGCCACCACGCGCCGCAATAAGTGCTGCTACACGACGTGGCATGGAGTCAAACAAAGTTTGAATGTCTGACTGAGGAAGAGCATTCCATATCGTTTGTACGCGTACCCAAAGTTCGTCTGCAGACGCAACAGGACGAGGATCACGAGCAAGACGCCGACCAATGACATCCCACACATGTTTAATTGGCGACATATCCGGGGAACACGCAGGCCAAGGAAGAAGCTGTACCTGCTGCGCTGCAAAGAAGGATTTAACAATCCGAGCAGTATGAGGGCGGGCATTGTCCTGTTGAAATACAGCGCCTGGCAAGCTTTGAAGGAAGGGAACAGCTTCGGGCTGTAGAACTTCACGGATATACCGGTTGCTGTTCAGATTGCCCACAATTCGTAGCAATTGAGATCGTCTATGATATGCTATGGCGCCCCAGACCATAACTCCGGGTGTTCGTCCACTGTGGCGTTCGATAATGCACTCCGGAAGGTGGCGTTCACCGGCATAGCGTCTGACACGAATGCGGCCATCATGGTACCACAAATTAAAGCGGGATTCGTCAGAAAACACGACATGCTGCCAATCAGCACGCCAGTCTCTATGCTGATTGGCCCATTGTAGCCGCAGGCGGCGATGGTCGTGCGTTAGGGGGATCCTGTATAAAGGAGTCCGTGCGCGCAGTCCACACTGCAGCAGACGTCTACGAATTGATGAAGCACACAATGAAACACCTGTAGCTATTGACCACAGTGCTGCCAATTGTCTAGAGGAAGCTGTACGGTCCGTCCGCGCCATGCGGACCAGGTGTCTATCATCGCGAGCTGACGTCACATTTCGGGGTCCACTCCCGGATTTCCGAGTTGTCCGACACTCGTCCGTCCACTGCTTCCAAACGCGCATCACTGTGCTGCTGTTACGCTGCACACGAGAGGCTACTGCACGATACGACAATCCAGCTTCACGAAGGCCGATGATTCTCCCTCGTTCAAACTCTGTAAGTTGTTCAAATCTCGCTCTCTTTCGTCGACGAGGCATAAGTACAGATTGAGTTAACGTTTACCACTAGCAGATAACCACCGATAACCATACACGCCTCGCTACAGCCGTCTATTTATTCGGATCCATCAGCCGTTCAGAGGGCGCTGCTCAGCATACGCATGCGCTACGGATTTGCAATTCCAATCATTTGCATATCATGCGCTACTTTGCATTTCCTGAAAATTTCAGCTCACTCGCGTAAGTCCTTCATGGTGTTGCAATTTTCACAAACGTGAGTGTATAATGCAATATTTGGAGACACCTGGAGCACGAGTTATTGTTATCAGTGAGTAAGTTATTTTTATGTTAAAATTTCAAAAAATACAATGCTTTAACTATCTTTATTTAAAGTATCTGTAACATATTGATCTACTTTAAATGTTATTTTAAATTATATTCTTCTAAGGGTGGGATGGGGTTCCCCGAAAAAACATAGTTCTAAGAGTTCTGTGAGACGACGAAATTGAAAGACCAGTGATATAAAGGTATAAAATTTAATTTATATTTTTAAATTCAAATAAAAGTTTTTTTAATTAATTTTGTTTAAAACGAATTTAAAAAATAATGTTATTAAGGAAAGTGACGAACGCAATTTCGAATCTTTTTTTAATGGATCCTTTCCTTCTAGTCCCAGAGGTCTCATAATTGTTATGACAGTACAGTGTGTTTTTATTCGCTGCAGAAGTCACAATTACTAAAAATACGGACATTCCATTCATTTCACAGATTGTATGTACACAGACAAGGCATTTTCAATATGAACTACCAGTGCTAAGTAACAATATGCAATATTAATAAACAATTAGTTATTCAATATTAGGTAAAACAACACTTGCTAATGATTTAAGATGCTTCCACTAAACTATTAGTTATAAGTATCTCCGTCAACTGTTCCCATAAATGTACGAAACATTTCTTATTTCAATTATGAAAGCATACTGAATCCTTTAAAGATGACAATTGAGTTCTACTCAGACAGTGCAATAAGTAAAAGGTAATACTTAGATAAACTTTCTATTCATAGCATTGAAGCTGTTTTCTTGAGCTTTTCTGAGAAACTTTGCAATTAGAAATTGAAATAGTCATTTGTAATTGAAAAGTCATTAATCCATTAAAATCTTCCACAGATGTTCCGAGTTGATGTTAATGTTTTTATTGAAGTAATAAAAGCATTTCTTTCGTCAAGAAATCTACTTTGTTTTGATTGGTTGATATAACCGTTATGGGCGCATAACATTCAAATTAAAACTAGCAACAGATAATATCTCAAAATGCAAAATATTTTATTGGCGTTCTGTGATGTCGTTGATGATTCTTATCGACAAAGGAATGGTTTTATTTGTTGTTTTTAGTTTTTTCTTGAGAATATGGATGTCTATGACACATGAGGCACATCCTTCATAGAGTATTGTTTCAATTCCAGGAGCTGCAATCTCACTACGATGAAGTGACTCGTCAGTTGCAACAGGCCATCGATCAACTGGGAGTAGCTCAGAGAAGATGCCAGACACTCCAGATGGAACTGGATGAAATGAGATCGGCTCTCGAACAGGTCAGAAAAAAATTTATTTTCACAATGTGGTCAAATTTTTCGGATAAAAATATGAAAGAACAGATCAATAGTATAATTATGAAGTTCATAGAAAAACAACCTTATAATATTTGCATGATTTTCTCGCAATCTACCGTTTAACATATTAGCCTCTTTCTCGGCCTGCCGTTTAGAATTATTGTTATGAAAAGAAAAAGTAAGTAATGATTTCAATGAGTCAACCTGGCATAAGTTCATAAAAATATTTCCTATTTCGAATTAGATACCTCGTGATTTAACGCAATTACCGCGTGACTCACTGGTAAATTATGATAGTTTTGTTTTGATCCACCAGTGGGTCGCGGCGCAACTTTCTCGTTTCTGGCTGCATGTACCTTTAGTCACCCTTATTGCAATATGAAACATCTTTTCAGAAATTTTATACGGGAATAGGAATTTCTTCGGCCTCCAAATCACTCTGCTCAAATTAGTCCCAAATTACAAACGTATATAATTTCATAAATGTATTTCTATATTATTCATAAAATGTACATAGTTCTAAAATATTGAAAACGATATTCATTTTGTTTTCTTACCAAATGTTCAAAATATACGAATAGGTATTGCACGTTCTGGAAAATACAAATTATTATTCAAAAGTAAATAAAGTTGATATATGTTTTTAAACGTATCTTATTAATTACAAATATACTTAGGTTTGAGATTTTGGAATGACATAATACAAATATTGCATACATATTTCGAGAGAAATAGGGTGTAAGTGCGCTGATTAGAACCCGAATGATTCATGAGGATGATAGCTTACACATGAATGTCCAGCATAGGCACATACATTAGTATATATATGAACAAAATAATAAAAATTCCAGTTTTGAAAGTAATAATTGCATATAACAACTGCATGTTTCGCATAATGGTGTGAGTAATGTTTACTTTTACTCATGCAATTTACACTTACCCGCTCTCATGCAATTTATCCTTATGCGTGTCGGCAATCAACTTGTTAAACGCATGCATATTTAAATGAATAAGATAAAAAATTGAAAAATATTCTTTAGAACAGTAATTATTTCTTTAAAATCATAAGTTTAGTTTGATAATCATTAACGAAAATATTAAATAATATATTAATTAAATAATATAATAATATTTAGTAAATGTACGCCAAATACAAGGGTGTTTCAGCTAATTTGATAGATAGCCTATATTTAATTATTAAGCCTTTTAATGCTGAAGTTGTGCTCGATGACGAATTTGAGCGGTTCTCTGATGTTGTTTTAAGCGAAAACAGGGAGGTAAGATGAAAGCAAAAATTTACTGAACGATCTGGGGAAATTTTTTATGTTTTTTGTATCATAGAATTATTTAATAATTAAAATTTACATTTTAAATTTCCAAATTTTTTTACATGTTTATGCTGATAATGTTCTGCGATTTACGATAAATATCGATGGTCTGGTATCTTTAGAAAAAAAAGTCATCAAATTGCATCCGATAAGTAACTTTCAGTTTTCCATCTGGAAAAAATTGACAAACTGCATCAGATTTGTTGAGTTAATACGAAATTACTATATATCTTTTCCTAGCTGTTGCTACTGTTTTCAAATCCCATGAAAATGCAGCAGTTCATCTACAGAGTTTATATACACTGCACTAATTAAAATCTGTAACATACTTTAGGTTACTGCTTGAATAGGAACTCAAATCATAGTATTTCTGACCCGACCAGACTGAAAAGTGAGTTATTCTTTAGTCTGAAGCAAGGATACATTCGTAAGAAGAGTAAAATAACCTTTTAATTGAATTACTTAAATGAGCAGAAGGCACTACTTGTGCTACAGACAAATACCGCCACTTGCGAATATTTAAAACAGCATGAGATTGAAAGTTTAAGTTTGAAGTAAATGTAACCTGATACTATATATTAAACAGGCTACTGAAACAGTCTGGATGAAATTAACTGCGCATATTTTAAGTGTCCGCTAGCAAGATGGCTAAATCCATAATAACTTTGACAGACCTGGATACAGTCCGTAACTGCAAGGTGAAGCTGCCAAAGCCAAAACGCTTTAACATTCAAACCGTCGACTTAAGTACACAAAAACTGATTTGGATTCCGAGGATTACGGAAAGAAAAAGTTAAAGTTCAAATCATAATAGGTGTTTAATGAAACGTTAAATCGTACAATACGAGTAAAAATGTCTGTTCTAGAAAAAATTAAACAAAATCCTCACATTTTTTTTTCATAGTCGTTTTTAATTGTAATTGTTAATTTTTAGCTAAGCACTCTTTTTTACCAGGTTATCATCTAATTGCATTCCGCATTTTAGTACACACTATGTAGAGAGAAATACCTTATATACTCCCCCTTTTAAAGGGCGACTGGGGTTTGGGGGACTCAATCCCCAAATCGCGGTGGTGGAGAATCATCATCCACCACCTTTTTAGTTCGGGCGCCAGTGTAGAGGCATTAGGTTTTTTCGAAGCAGGAGACATGAAAAATGAGCAAAGCCCTCGCCGGGAATCGAACCACGGACCTCTCGGTTACGCGTCGAGCATGCAGACCACTACACCACGAAGGCATTCGAAGAAGGCGGGAGAAATACCTTATAACTAATTATGTTAATGTGGCTGTTTAATGCATGTTAACGGCAAATATAAGAGGAACTATATTTGCCCCACCCGGAACATAAAACGATTTATTCCCTCAGTCTGTCCTTCTAAAAACTGCACCCCTCTTTTCCATATCTTCTTCCATATCATTCCAACACTTAAAAAATGTAATAAGATAATGTAAAGTATTTTGAAAAGACGGGACATCTTTAGACGGATATGTAGCGAAGAAAATAACTAGCTGAAAAGGATTTAACGATAACAATTAGTTTAAAGTATACCATTACATATACAGGGTGTTTCAGAACTATCGTTCAGAAATGTGCATGGGGCTCCCGAATATGAAAACAGTCAATAATCCGTATAGGAACATACGATCGCAAGCTCAACCCGGGTGGTCCACACGCCCACAAATACAGAGAGAGAAAGCTGCAAGACAAGTAACAAGTAATGAGGATTTATTAGGAGATTTTTCGGCGCTGCATGAAAAGCCTAGTGCATGAAACCCTCGTAAAATCAGACATGGACCTAGTGGTATGCGTCGTTGCTGCCAAGTAGTGTTGTTGCTGATACAGCCAGCATTCTTGCAAACTTTTATCTTTCGATGCGTCGTTATTACGAGATTTGTATAACATCTGCGCACCACAACTTCAGACGCCTGCTTTAACAATTTAATTTCAAACAATATTTTTGTGTATTGAATAAATACTCATTCCATGGGCTATTCTTTGAGCTATTCTATTCTCTTTCTTCAATAAATACTCATGCTATGGGCCTGTCTTGCGTCTTTCTCTCTAGGGTTTTGTTAGCGTGTAACGCCTGTTATCATTTTCTGGACGCCCATGCACGTTTCTGAAAAATAGTTCTGAAACACCCTGTATATATATCGCTAAAGAAACTGATAAATTCCTGACTTGGAAATGACATGTAATAAATGGATCCATTTCTGTAGGTCGATTGATGATGTCTCTTTTTGCATGTTGGCAACTGCACTCTATGGCAACTGCACGATAATTGTTCGGCCATCGAATAATTTGGGGATTCTATAGCATACGATCCTCTGACTTGGCCATTTCTGATTTTTTTGTTATAAAGTGACCATCATAAAGACATATAGCGTAGTTGACTTGTTACAATTGAAGAATTGAAAAAAAAAAAAGAATTTCTTAAGAAACCGTCTATACTCCTTGTGGATATATTATATCGAAACATGCTGGATATTCTGAAATGATTACAGAACGTTTTTACTCAGTGGTCATCTATTAGATGTCATTTTGAATATGTAAATCAAATCATCTCTTCAGCGGTATTTATTATATAAAGGCATTTTCTTAAACAGTCATCTTTTTCACAACCCCGTTTCAAAATTTCCTGTAGTTTGGAAGGAGTGTTACATAACACTCAAACTTAACTTGAAAGCGATTTTACCTTTTCTAAAACGTGTTAGAATTTGATATTAAGGCCACTTATTGGTGTTCCTTGCAGAATATTTTAAATGTTTGAAACTCTAACACTTAACACTGCTTTATGTGAGACTATTCTCATGAAGTCCTTTCATTCTTTTATAGATGCTTTCAAAATACAGCATTTTCATAAACGTTAAGCTGTCGTGAAATCAACTAATATGTGTTTTCAAAACTAATATAAAATAAAATACATGTTTATTAGCAGCGCCATTACATTTTCTCAGACTTTAAATATTCATATGAATAATGAAAATATCGGGTTGGCAAAAAAGTAACTTCCTTTTTTAATGTAAAATGAAACTCAGTTTTTTCTACACGAAAAAGAACTTAAAGAATTCATCATACAAATATCTTCCATTCTTTTTGATGAATTTTTGCCATCTTTGTAGTAAGTTCATGATTCCACGCTCTTAGAACTTACGGTTTTTATCAGCAACAAACACAACAAAGTGCGGTTTGAAGACATCCTTATTACTGAAATTTTTACCATTTAAAAAGTCTTGTAAGTTTCGAAATAAATTTTAATCTGATGGTGCAAGGTCAGGGTTATATAGCGGATGCGACATCACTTCCCAACAAAGCTGCAAACCTTTCGTAATTGTTGCTAAAGATGTGTGAGGCCTCGCATCGTCATGGTGGAACACGATTCCTTTCCGATTTGCCAATTTTGGCCTTTCTCTTTGATTGCGTCTTCCAATTTCATACTTCGTTAGCAGTCAACATCTGAGCTGATAGTTTGGATTTTTGGAAGCAGCCCAAAATAAACACCTTTGCAATCCCACCAAACTGACAGCATGATCTTTTATTTTTTCTAACGCAGTTTAGTTATCAATATAATTTGTGCTGATTCATCATGCTTGGACTATGATCTCTTTCGATTAATGTTATTGTAGAAAAAACATTTTTTATCACCAGTGATAATTCATTCCAAAAAAGGGTCGATTGTATTACGTTTATAACACGTGTCGCAAAAAATGATTCGTTGTGTTGAGCGAATTTTTTTCAATTCATGCTGAACCTAAATAGCGAGCTTCATAACGAGTGCAAGACATTTTATGTGAATTTCAATTGTTGTGTGTGATACAATTAACCTTTTTGCAATCTTTGTTACAGTTGACAACGATTCGATTAAATTATGGCTTCAATTTTGTCATCATGAATTTCAGAAGGTCCGCCAAAACGTTATCAATTTCAGCAGACGAGTTCTGTTAAGCAATCAACACTATAAACTTAACATGTCTCTTTGAATGTCTCAGCCGCTTTCTAGCTTTTATGCAAATAAAATACGTTGAAATCGTTTATTTTTGCACCCCATATTAAAACTGACCATAAACTAACAATTGTAAACAAAAATACACGGAATTTGTTTCTATAACAAGCTGAAAGTGTCAGCTGCCAAATCTTAAAAGAAAAAAAAATTATAAGATTGATAAAGGGAAACAAAATGAACATAACGCTATCTATTTACGCAAACTAAAATTACTTTTTTGCCAACCCAATAATTCGCCTCCTTTAACTTTTAATCGTGTCACATTTTTTTAAGAAAATCATTATACGCAATATAATTGAGTTTTCAAACGAGATGCCCTTAAATAGCTATTTATGACTGTTCTTTTCTGTCAAGGTGGGAAAAACTCTTTTCATTCCTTAATTCCTTTTCTATTTTTTTTATTAAATTCTTTATTTTGAGGAAAAAAAATGGTACGGTGACTGACGTTTCCTCTGTATTATTTCCTTATCGTAGGCTCAACGTGCCAAGAGACATGCCGAGCAACAGTACGAGGAAGCCCATAGCAAGGTGAATGAACTGACCACCATCAACGTCAACCTCTCTGCAGCCAAAAACAAGCTGGAGAGTGATTTGTCCACCTTGCAGTCGGACTATGAAGAAATCCATAAGGAACTGAGAGTGAGTACCTGTTGAGACTAATCTTCAAATCCTCCGAGTCATTATTTTTTATATTAAAATTGTTTAAAAAAAGGAACTGCAATGCTTATCGGCAAGCATCATCGCAACGAAATAACTACTCACAATTCTGATTGTATCCCTATTTTAGTTAGCGATAAACTGAAATTTACCTATGAAAGCTAAACAAGTAAATTGTTTGTCTTTTTTTTAAATTTAGACGTATTGATAAATTATCGCATATCTGTAAATTAGTTTTTGTAACATATTGTAGACTGTAGGTATCTTTTCCCTCTAGCGTCAATCATTTGAGCTGTTAGTAAAGTTTTCGGATCAGTAAAATTTGTTCTTTTAAATTTGGACTAAATTTTACCACAATACTGTTCAAAATTAGGAAACGAATGGATTAATTATAGATGTTAGATTTTTTAAATCGATCATAAATTTCTCGACAGGGGAGTTTAAAATATTTATGATATCGAAAAACCGAGGAAGAACTAAAATGCATTAGAACGTATTGTAAACAGAAAGAGAAAAAAACATAAAGGTTTTTAGAACTGTAATCAAAGTAAATTGATAAAAACTCATGACGGCTCTTCAGAATTTACTCTTAATGATCATAAGACGATTTTTAACTACACAAAAGCTTTCATATTTTTTTACAAGATTATGTAGAAACGAGTGTCAATAAAAACATAATACCTGTCTCAATACATTTCTGAAAGTACGAGAAGAAGGTGGAATTTAACTATATTGTTTTGAGTTTTGGAGGGTTATCAGGAAAAAGAAGGGTCTAGGATAAAAAAAAGAAACTGCAAATTTTATTGAAAAGTAATCTCACAGTGTACGATCAGTTTGTTCATTCACTGTGATGAAAATGCTTTTCAGTCACAACAGTAGTTATTTTCATTCTGACTGTATCAGTATTTTAGTTTAGTATCAATTCGAGAATTCCATCGAAACCATATTATATAATTTACTTTCAAGTGTAAAATTAAATTCTTAAATAAACAAAACTATGCAAGTTTATTTAAAGAATACACCTAGTCAATATGCATCACTATGAATGTAATAAAAAATCTCTAATCACATGTAAAGATCGTAAAATATAAAAGTCAATCAAAATATTAAAAAGTACTGCATATTTTATTTTATTTTAAGTGTGGGAAATATTTGGCGTCTTATCATTCTCGATTTTAATTTGAGTTTTAAAAATTGGATAAATGTATATCTCTTAAGTTTTTATTGTAAGTCTGTTAAAGAACATCCAATGCAATACAATTTATAAAAAATATGTTATGCAAAAGTTTGAAAAGACTATATATTTAAATATATTTTTGCAGCGTGCACATTCTGAATTAAAACGCATAAATTCTCTACTTAAAACATTATTCAATATTTATGACTAATCCTTTATTTCTATAAATGACTGCTGATAGTTACTGTAACAATTTAATTTCAAAACGGCCCGTTAAAATCTCTTAAACCAGTATTACATTCCTTAACTTGTTAAGGAAATATTTGTCTCTTGAAAAAATTGTTATCTCGAAATCGCTAAATGTCGCGATGAACAGCAATATCAGTACTATATCAGATTTCCTCTCGCTTTGTTTTCACATAAACGTTAATGGATCAATTATTATAATACTAGTAAGCATCCGATTCTCTAACGAATCGAATAAAGCTTTAAATTAGAATGACCGTACAACGTACCTGTACAACATTCAACCCTTGTTTTCTGTCTCCATTGATCTGTCTCAAATATTTTTTTAATATTTTTTTATCTGTAAAATTCGATGTCAGCTGGTCGACTGCAGGGAGTAAACTAAAGTATTTTGACTGCTCAGTGATCTCTCTCAAATTGCTTATGTTTACTTTTCCGTTATACACCTGCCACGCATTTTGACGGTACAACTGTAATAATATATTGTCTGTGTATTTAACGATTATTTTTACATACATACATACATAGTTCCCACATTGTACTATCATTCGCTCTCGTCACATATTTAGCTTCTATTTCATCGAAGCTAAATGCGTGGTAGGTTCATTAAAGAAAAGTAGCTATTTTTGGCTGCTATCATTTTCGAAAAATTTCCTTGTAAACGTAAACATTGATCAATTGAGTGCTCTCACGTAACTTTCAATTTTTTTTCTTTCACCTTTTGAATCATACTCACTGTGATACTGATACCATTGTGATAATGATGTCACTGAAAAAGCTAGACATAATAATTAAAGTAACAATATATAATAACTAAAGCAAGCCATAACTGAAGTAGACTCCGGCCTTAAAGCTGATTCATCTCATAATATCTTAAAACTAACATCAAAGTAGTTCGCAAAATTCAAATCACAACATCATAACACATCATAATAATAATGCACATAATGCTTGCGTCCTATGGATTGTAATATTGGAATACTAAAACAATTTTAAATATAAAAGTAACATTTTACCCGTTTTCAGAAACAGAAGTTTTAAAAATTAGGACTCCGTTTTAAATTGCTTTACGAATCATTGCCATCCACAGTTTCAAAATAAAGAATAATGAAATGAAGCATCTTGATATTTTCCAATGTTTTCTAACAGAGTTAGTATTTTTGTTAATAGTTCGTATAAATTTTGTGAATAAGCAAGCCAGAAGAGAAAAAACTTAAGCAAAAAATTCTGAACCTTTGTTATAACTCCAAACAGAAAAAACTTTTACAGTTGAAAATATTCGGAGAAAATCAGGATATCTTTGTTTAAATATGTTACCAAAAACGTTTTGATTTTGCCTTTCATCCCTTTTTTGTATCAAAATAAGTAAACTGCATACCTTAATACTTTTATGCAATATTCTTTTTACTGAAAAAAATACGCAGTATTATCAGATACAGAAGAACGTTTCATTCAATTTCATTATCACTTAAGCCAAAAAAAAAGAAGAAGAAAGGATACAGAGAAATATTTTATCATTCAGACAAACATTTTCATTATCACTTTTAAGGAAACGTAGGCTGTCTGATTCTCGATTACAAGCGTACGATTTCAAATCACTATACCCTATACGATTTCAGATCACTACCCGTTTTCTAAAATAAATTTAGTATAAAAATTTAGAATATTTGATTTTAAATATATTGAAACTTTTCTTGCATTTCAATAATCCTTCCAATATGTCCGCAACATTTTCTAGAGCCCTATACTTTCAAATGCAGTTTTCTGAGAAGTCTATTAAACTCGAAATGCTCACTGAAATCTTTCTGGATTTATCGAAATTTGATAATATTATTGATTATCTAGGAAACAAATGTTACTGAACTTCTCTTGTAATGCACTTTAAAGAAAATTTTTAAAAATTAAGTTTAAAATCTGAATGCAGATCATGTACTGCAAGCTGCAATAATTCAGTGATAATAGTTAAATCAAGAATGTATTTTATCATAAATTATTACATTTTTCCATGCGAAATGCAGTGGCGTATATGTTAGCATATGTAACTAGCAGCCGAAACATCCAGGTTTTGAATCCCAGAGAATTAGAAGTTTTCATATTTTCCGTTCCGAAAAACCTAATGATTCGTACTCTAAATTCATCACTAATAACACCAGATTTTTTTAATTTCACTCGAGAACTTCCAAGCTTCAACCCACAGATGCTTAAAAGTTATTTCTTTAAAGATATTAACGTGTAATAAACATTTGTAAAAACGCCTTGATGAGTTTTATGCGTTAGGCATTTTCATTCGTTACATTCATAGACTTATTTCCTTTACGGTGGAACTCAGATTGGGATATTTAACTATCAGTTTCCCTAGGCAATAATTACAACTGTAATAATATGTGTATATCATCTTCCTTTTCAGGTTGTTGACGAGAAGTACAACCGCACGGTCATCGAGCTGAAGACGGTAAAGGACCAATTGACAGAAGAACAGGAGAGGTGCGTGAAGATCGAGTCCATCAAGAAGTCTCTGGAGATGGAAGTACACAACCTCCAAGTCAGAATCGAGGAGGTTGAAGCTAACGCTTTGGCTGGAGGACGACGTGTCATCAGCAAGCTCGAAGCCAGGGTAAGCCACACTAAATTAACAATAACAAAAATGTGCCATCTGCTTCACTTTTTAAATATACACTCAAGAGCCAAAACATTATGACCACCTGTCAATAACGAGTTGGGCCACCTTTGGCGCGCAACACAGCTTCAACCCGCCTTGGCATGGATGCCACAAGTCCTTGATAAATGGCCGGAGACAGATTGTACCAGATGTTATAGCAACGGTCACGCAAATCGGAGGTATTGTGAATTGGTGGTCTTTGACCTCTGAGCTGCCGTCCCAAGACATCAAAAATGTATTCTATCGGGTTGAGATCCGGTGAGTTAGGCGGCCAGGACATTAACTGGAAACCAGCATCATGTTCCTGGAACCACTCCAACACAATTGTAGCCTTGTGACACGGGGCGTTGTCCTGTTGGGACATTCCATTTCCAGCTGGAAAAACAGAGGCCATGTAAGGTTGCAACTGGTCCGCAATGATGTTCAGATACCCTGTAGCATTCATAGTCTGCTCTACCACAACCACGGGTCCCAGAGACGCCCAAGAGAACGTCCCCCAGAGCATAATACCGCCACCACCGGCCTGTGTATGACCTACTGTGCATTGAGGGAGTAACTGTTCGCCTGGAAGACGGCGTATCCTGACACGGCCATCAGCGTGATGAATGACAAACCGTGATTCATCTGACCAGGCAACTCTCTCCCACTGATCCTTGGACCAGTCGCGATGTTCCCGGGCCCAGTGCAGGCGCAGTTGGCGATGACGCTTGGTCAGCAAAGGCACACGAGTGGGACGTTTGCTGCGTAGCTCCATATCCAACAGTGTCCGCTGAACAGTGTGCTCCGATACTTTTCTACTTGGCCCTGCATTGTATTCGGCTGTCAGCTGAGCCACTGTCTAGCTCCGGTTTTGCTTCACCATGCGAGACAGTCTCCGACGACCATTTTCTTTGATAACGTGTGGACGTCCAACACCATGTCGTCTACTGCTGGTTTCTCCGTCATTCATCCACTTTTCATACGTACTAACAACTGTAGATCGCGAACAACCCACGAGTCGCGCATTTTCGGAAATACTTGTTTCGAGCCTTCGAGCCATTACAATCTGCCCTCTATCAAAGCCGCTTAGATCTGCAGCCTTTCCCATCACACACAGAAGTAAGTGAAAGAACGATTCTTCAGACTCTCCAGCAGCAGTTAAATACCATTTCAACCTGTTCACGTGCCTTCCACATCATCCAGGCGTGTTCATCGCAAAATGTAGAGCTGGTCATAATGTTTTGGCTTTTGAGTGTATATTCTCCATCTAGAATTTATAAATGATATTCTGTTTAACATTATTTTTCCACGCGAATCTGCAAAACCCAGGGTACTGACGTACTAATCATCTGAATTCCTTTGATGACAGATACGGTTTGGCTTTTATTGGCGACGGTAACTTTTTCGTCGATTTTGACAATACATGTTAAGCCCCTGATTTTTTTTCATTTTTTTGGGGGGAGGATGGTCCCTTTTTTCATTTAAAGTAAACATATTCTTTTATATAATCATTACAATTTGCTATAAACTCATTTGCTGCATCCAATTTTTTTTCGCAGAACTTAATCGAACAAACAGTCGTACCCCGCTACCCGAGTTCGGCTTATAATGAACACTCAGATGCAGCGCGCGAGCAGTCTTGTCGCGTTCAGTGTTATATAATACCACGTAATTACTTTACACAGCTATAAAGAACTTCCAAATCTATCAAAATTGGATAAAATATATCAAAATCGAGCATTGTCAATATCTTGGACTAAACGTTTCTTGTATTTTTCAAACTTTTTTTTCGGAATCAATGCAATTTTCAACTGAAAAATTACTGATCCTTAAATTCATCCTCTTTACTGCATTAGAGTAACGAAACAAGGTTACTGAAAAACAAGGTTACTGTTCTTGTATCTTCATCCCCAGTATTCTACACTCATGTCCATAAATTCCTGGAAGGATAATTCGGAGTCACGCGGAAATCGAACTCTAAAAAATAAATATATCACCTGTAAAATCACTACACACATCTTCAAGAATCATATGCAAATTTCAGGAAGTAACCAGCTGACACCGATGGTACGTCAAAATGACGAGAGTGTAAGAGAGTGATATATAAGGAATACAGGCAAAGAAGTAAAATTGTTCGCAGGCGCTTTATAATCATTTAAGTGCAATAACCAAATAATTATGACACAAAGGACGCATTTGGATGATTTCTTACGTGGTAGAATAATCGGCCGCCTGGAATGTGGGCGTACCCAACTGGAAGTATCAGACGAACTTGGAATTGCCCAGAGTGTCATCTCCAGGCTTTGGCAACAATTCCAAGATGATGGTAATGTGAGTAGACGTTACAGCACAAGTCGCCCCAGAGTTACAACGCCGAATGAGGACCGGTATTTGGCAGTTACTGCCAAAAGAAACAGGCGGAGAACAGCCTCAGACTTGTATCGTCAGCTCTCTTTAGCCACTGGTACGACAATTTCAAGGCAGACCGTGCACAGACGCTTAGGGCAGATTGGTCTATATGCTCGTATACCTGTCAGATGTGTTCCACTTACTGCAACTCACTGTCGCCTGCGCTTAGCCTGGAGTAGAGAGCATGCATTGTGGACACCGCAACAGTGGGCTTGTGTGATGTTTTCCGACGAGTCCAGGCTTAGCTTGCAGTCTGATTCTCGCCAGGCGTTCATATGGAGAGCTCCAGGTACCCGTTACCACCAAGAAAGCATCATTGAACAACACCGTTACGGTGGTGCAGGAGTGCTCGTTTGGGGTGGAATTATTCTGGGTTCCAGAACTGACCTGCATGTTAAAATTGCAACCATGACAAGCCAAATCCATCGGGACGTCATTCTGGAACAACATGTACGTTTGTTTCGGGGCGCCATGGGCGCACAATTTGTGTTTATGGATGACAACGCCCGTCCTCACCGTGCAAACATCGTAAGCGAATGCCTTCAATCGGAGGATATCACCCGTATGGACTGGCCAGCATTCTCACCGGACTTGAATCCAGTAGACACGTGTGGGACATGCGTGGCCGATTAGTTGCAGCCCGACATGTCTACCGGAACTTCGGAGAGCATTGCTTTTTGAGTGGTGTAATATCCCCCAAGATCAGATCGATAATTTGGTACTCAGCAAGCCTAGACGTTGTACGGACTTGTATTGCATCGTCTGGGAGACATACAATGTATTAACAATCATACCAACCATGTAATATTGGTTTTTTGTAAATGAGTGTTTTTTGTAATTTGCTCCAGGGAGAAAAAATCGCTAATTTTTTTAATAATATCAAACATATAGCATCTTTTTTTGCTCTTTACCTTTTGTTTAATAAATAAGCTTTACAAATAAGTCAAATTTGTTTTGCTTCTAACTCTTCCTTTGCCTGATTTTGCATTATCCTTAATTTATGGACATGAGTGTAAATAAAATGCTATGCAAGGCAGCTGTAACAGTTCTTGAAAAGCAAGACACATATTAAGCATACTTTAGGTCACTGACTCAGATTACATGCGGTCCGAATTCTTGATCTAAAAGCAGCAGACGGGCCAGAGTTCTTTTTGTTTTAGAAAATTTAAAAACTTTAAAAAAAACAAAAACAATTTTAACTAAATTTTAAATTTCACTTCCTTAATATTTATCAAACATACACAAGCAATAATAATAGCAATAATACAAAGGAAAAATTCAGATTTATATTTATTTTTCCGAAGCCTAAAAGTTAGTAACTGTAAGAAATTTCCATTGGTTATGCTTTGTAATTCAAACGTATAGACAACTATAGACTAAACATTTTAGACAGTCATTTGTTACAAGTAATTCCGATATGTTGGATTAACCACTGAATAATTTACTTTTAAGCTTAATTGGAAAAATTGAAGAAACCAGAACACTAAAGCTTCACCAGCTACTGGCTAGCAAAAGAATTCACTGATTCTGGGACAGGGTGGCAAATTCTCGAATGTTATCCTAGTCACGTGGCCTAACATACAAGCATATAGGAACAAAGGCAAAACTCCAACCTATTCATTCTATTTTTCTCTCTTCAACAGCAATCTCGCGCATAAGCATAGTCCATATGTTTATATCTCTATAAGCACCATATCTGCAACACATACATGTAATTCGCGGGCAACGCGTTAGGAGATTCTACTGCGTCACCCACTGAGACAAAGAGCTTGAATTGGTTTTTTGATTAAGCTGTCAGATAGCACTCTATTCAAGAGTGGTGTTTATTCGTAATTGTATATGTTATTTTAAACGAAAATATGCCATTAGCGGGACAGTTCTGAAGACCTTTACGCTAAGTGATTTTTCGTGTAAAACTATTAACGTATGGTGAAACGGAAAAACGACAAAAAAGAAATTTAATTATTGCTTGCAATAATAAATAATTGTAATTAACCTTCACTATTTTTTTAAATAAAGTTACTATTAATATCTTTCGGGAGATGTGACAATGCTAATCACTCTTTTTTGTGGGATTCATCAGTCAGCTTGTAATGTCTAGTTACTTAACTTTCAGACTGACAGCTGAAGTAGGTGCAGAAACCAGACAGGAGAAGGGTTATTTATTAAACTCTTTAAAAATTCACAATGCGTCGACTTGACGCTACCAGACTACGCTTCGCTCGGGCGGTAACTCTGCTAACAAGAATTAAACTTATAATTCAAAGATATTAACACAATAGTAGGCTTTTCTCCAGGCCTCAGATAATTCTGTTACCTGAAACCGCGTCTAAGTCTCGTGGCAGCAAAGTAATAACAGTTGCGCCACTTTAACCAGCAATAAATGCAGAAACAGAAGCTCACGCTACAATGGTACAGTGCTTGCCTACTCTTTTTCTTCTAGAGCTTAGCATTTAAACCTCTACTCCTAATGGTAGAATTTGCATTTCTTCAAGCACGCTACCAAATTTGAATATTTTGGCGTTGACAATTAACAAGTTTAAATATTCTGGTATTGGCAATTAGGGGAATGAAGGCTGATAGGAAAGAAAGTATAAACTTAATTCGCTAGTGAAAGTAAATATAAATCCCTAGAAGATTTTACACTATTTTGTGAGATGGCCCATTTCTTTCTTATCAGATCGGATACAGCGAACCAAATTTTCGGTTGCTTGATGTTAGTTATAGTGGGGTTCGACTCTATATCGACAATAAATAAATCATACGGTTACCATGTATGTTATATCAAATTTCGTCATAATCTCTCCCTCACGCGCATTCTCTTAGTTTCTTTGGTTTTATCAACAGTTTTTTTTCATAAAATACTGTCCTGCTTGATGTATAGCTTCTTTTGATAAGAATTAATACATTTTCGAAAGTTCGATGGGAGGCTACCATCTTGAAAAATTCGGATGGTTTCAGGTTCATTGGGTATAAATCTCACTCGCCAATAATTTTAAAAGATGTATTGCAAAAATTAAATGATGGCATGCACTATCTGTAACAACATGCCTCAAATACTATAGGTCAGCGTTTCTCAAACAGTGGGTCTTCGAAGTCAGCCTTGCAGTTTTCCTAAATTTCCAAAACACGCGCGCACACACATAAAAGAAATCAAATGAAATGCATGTATCACACTATAGCTGAAATTCTCAGAGTTTGGTGCCAACATTTATTTAATTTTTAGTTAATTAGATAAAGTTATCCAATTTCTAATATTATAAACTTGAACTATTACAAAAGAATATAAATTTTCTACTATTAGCTTAGTACTAATATAAACTCCAGCGAAATCCTAAAGCCACGAAACATTGTGCAATTAAGCGCAATGTTTTCCGGTGTTTTGCAGAGGTGCTTTGAAGGTGAAGCGACGATGAAATTCCGTTATTCGAAGCGAAGGGAAGAGGTGATCAATGCGAAATCAAATAAATTTAAATCAATTGTATTTTAAAAATATAAGTATACCAGTAATAATATATGCTAAAAAACTGCTTCCGATGGAGGCAAAAATGAGTTGCTTTCTTAGGGCATCCTAATTTGTAATAATTAGTCTTACTTGAAAAAGGTTTGAGAAACGTTCCTGTCGAGAACATTTCCTATAGAGAAATTAAAAAAAAAACGTTTACAGCACATATCTAGCTATTATCAACAAATGCACAGGCGATCTCGACAAACAGGTTGGCTGCTTGCAAGTTTTCGTGGCTTTCTTGTGTGTAAGGTAATTATGAACAAATTTTCTTTGATACGTTATCCACAAATGTATCTCTCCCTTTGCACAGAGAGTTGTCGTGTACTTTGTCATAATCAAAATAAACGCCATAAACGAAAATGCGTCATTCTGTATAGAGCTATGAACAAAACTTATAGTGGGAGATCAACAGCGGCAGAGTAATCCCTAAATTTGGATAAGTATCAGTTATTATAGACCAAACCAAACTGAATTTCTGGAAAAGGAATGAATATTTTAAAAGCAGGCGTTCATAAAGATTATAAGCATAATTTTAAAATATTATAACATTGTATAGAATTATAAGCATTTCCCCAACGTGTAGTGTTCAGTAAATCCATTTGTTATTTATATATTTTGATTTCCTTCCTATTTAACTGACTTGTTTCTCACAAAATGACACAATGTTTTTGCTCCTTGAAGAGGAAGGGCTCAGGCATATTCCCTCAGAATGCACCGCCGTTTTTATTGAAACTAAATTAAGGTCTTAAAGCAATAAAGACTAAAATTTGCTTTAATACGCGGAACACTGCGCAATTCCAGTAAGAATAGAGCTTGTTGTCCCTTAAAATTGAAACAAACTGTAGAAGATCTCTTCTTCCACGGCCTTTTATGTAATCTGGCGTATGCCAAGACTGCTTGGCTTCTATTCTAAGAAAACAGGTGGTAGTTTGCACTCCGTAAGTAGGCCAGAAATCCTACTCGTCTGGAAGTCAAAAAATAAACGTATCAACGGCCTCACCAAAGAATTGCTAGCGGAGAAAGCAAAGAAGTAAAAACAATCGAAATGAAGGTCGGTGTTGTATATAGTCTCCGTTTAGAAGCTTTAAATTTAGAACGCGGAAGAAAGAAAATGTTTTTTATCTCATTTATGAAGTACCTTGTTAGTCGCTATAAGTCTGAGTAAAAATATTTAACTTTTTAGAGAATTCATATTTACTTTGATTAGAGTTTAAATGAAAATTATCTTTACACTGCAACAAAAAACATACACAGTTTTATATGGTAGACAGTATCGTTATTAATTAGATTTTAGACGATAAAGCATGCCTTCTAAATGATCTTAATCTTAAATGATTTGTTTATTTCTTAAATTTTGTCTATTTCTTCTAATTTTCTAATCTATTTCATTAGTAGTTTTTTGCTTGCCTAAATCTTTGATTCGGATTTAATCAGTTAAAATGAAAGTATTGGAACATCAATTCAAGACTCATATTTGGAATATCTAAATTTGTTTCCATAAATTTATTAAGAAGCATTGCCAGTTATCTCTAAATGAATACAACTAAACTTAGAGCATCTAACTTTTAAAGCATTCATTTCGAATGAAAGTGAATAAAATCGGTATACATTCATGACCCTGAAAATCGAAACACCGTGAAGTAATCATCGGGATTGAATGAAATTAATTCCGCATGAAATATGTAGTGATACCAAAAAAAAAAGAAGATCGAATTTGCAGAGCAATGCGAGAGTATTAAATGTAAATTCTAGTATTTGGTGAAGAAAGCAGCTCATACACATCATTCATTGAATCAACTGGATTCTGAACGTATAGCTGAGAAATAGCATTCCAATTTTTTCTCTCCAAGATTCATGCTGAGTGAGAAGCGAATTGCAAGCAACGAAATCCCAGACGTACTCAAAAAGCGACATGTCTGATGAATGGGCAGGACAAGAAAAAAAGTATCTGATACACTGAGAAGAAACTTGAACATTTCTAGAAATATTTGGAAGGCCATTCTCCTGTTGAAGCACAGCCACAGTAATACGTTGAATGAAGAGTATGGCCTCAGACTTCCCAAAATATAGAGGTTGCTGGTGTAAGTACTTTCACTCTTTAACAGACAAGATCTTCAGTGTTGCCCCAAGCGAACATTTCTGGCGATTGTCCAATATGACACTGGATTATGCGATCTGGAAGATGGCGTTCACCCTTATAGCGTCTAACAGACCACCGCTATGTACCAGACTGAAGCAGGATTCTTTAAAAATGACGACGCCAGTTGGCATGCCAGAGACATCAAAGTATTGATGGTCTCATTGTACCTGTTGAAACGGCGACCAGTTGAAACTGGCAATGGTACACCCGTAGCAATGCTCTAGTGCTGTGCCAACTGTCAAGAGGAAACTGCATGGTTCATCACGGTCATGCACATGACGTGTCCATCATCCAGTTTAATGCTAAAGTAGTCTGCTGCTAGGTTTGTGACTTGTCGGGTTATCTTGAGCACATTGTTTCAACACATGTATCACTGATTGGAAATGCGTCCTTCCCGAAGGCTGATCATTCGCTCCTACTCACGTAGCGTAATTTGCTTGTATTGAGCTTTTTGCTATCAGTCTGTCTGAGTATGATGTCTGTCTACAGTATGATGTCTGTCTGAGATGGAATGATGATGAACTTGTTTTTACTTTCTTTCTTAGTTTATGTACAGTTTAGTTTATTTTTCCTCACATGTACTCTTTGAATTTTGTGCATAATGTTTTCAACGATTTTGTTACTAATACATACAACTCTGGAAAGCGCTGTTCCAAGCTGATAGAATAGCTTGGAAGTCATAGAATAGGATATTGTCTATTGTTTTCTCGGCAAGGCTTTTCAATTGCCTTTTTTTAATACTAAATTTACGCGTAAGTTCAGTTCAAATTCAACTGATTATACAGTTCCTTGGCTTATTGACTAGCAGACAAGTGGGTCACTTTTTTGTTTTCACGCATCATAACGCAAATTTTTCCAGATGTAATAGCTCCATTAAAAGCTATTAATATTTTGTTTGCTAATGCATACCTTCTGAACTCATCGTAACAGTTGACAATTTTTGTCCTTCGGGGACTTGGACACATTTCCAATATAGTCCAATCTTCATAACTTCTCAGATTAGTCGTGAATGTACAGATTTTCTTTCTTTCAAAACCCCCTTACATTCGGATTATGGACTGAACGCAAATTAACATTCCCATACTCTAGTATTTTTGCTCAGTTTAATGCAAATTTTGATCACGGTACATTTCTTTATAGTTTCAGCTTTTTGAGAGTAATGCTTCGTTTGAAGATAACGTTAAATAATTAAACATTAATTCCTTTTTATTATATGGAACCGATTAAAGTTCGGGTTTTTAGCCAAATTCTGTTTAAAATGTCAGTCTCTTCACTACGAGTTTTCTAATCTTAGTCATACCATACTATCAGATGAATATGAGAACTTCGTTACTTTTTTTAAACAAGTTTTATATCTTCGATACAACGTTATCTCTACTAGATAGTTCGAGTAAAGTATATTTTTTGGAATTTATAATCAAGTAAAGCATATTTTTCGGAATTTACAATCGAGTAAAGTATATTTTTTGGAATTTATAATGACATTTCTTAAATTCATTTCTAGATCAAGGATGTAGAGATCGAACTCGAGGAGGAGAAGAGACGTCACTCTGAGACTCAGAAGAGCTTAAGGAAGAAGGAACATCGTTTAAGGGAACTCCTGTTGCAGACCGAGGACGATCACAAGACTATCACTATGCTCAATGATGCAACTGAGAAATTAAGTGAGAAGGTCAAAATGTACAAGAGACAACTGGAAGAACAGGTACTGGGATCTTTATCTAGTACAAAATAAGCTTATTTTCACTGTATTATTCAAGGCATATTCAAAGATTCCTTTATATATGAATGAAACCTAAAATCTAAACGCTTTGGTAGCTCATTTTGTATTCAACTGGTGGCTGAGAAATGAAACAGACCATCGATTCAATGCCAGGTAAAGGTTTGCGAATTTACAATAGCCTGCCAATAGATAAAAGCAAAATAATATACCATTTTCTCAACAAAAGGTTACAAATCATATGCTGTTTTTTCGTTAAAGTTGTAAATTGTTAGCAATTCCTTCTTCAGTGCTGCAAAAGATTATTTACTCCATACTGTTTTCATACCTTATTGATCAGCAAAGGTCTGAAGACCCTGATGTAAATTGTAAGCAGTTTTAACTCATCAGCTTTGTACAATAATCATTCCACATTTATGAGAAAATTTCTGAATGTTTGAAATTGATATGCTTATGATTTACCATTAGTATATGTTTTATCACAGACATCTAAGGTTAACCCATCCAATTGCAAATGAAAAATTGTGTTATGTTTCTTCCTCAATATTATAAACCTTCAAACAGTCAATCTGTTGTAAATGACAAGCTATTCTTTCATCAGTATTGTAAGTCTTACGATACTTTTTTGTAAACTTAAGTCGTCCCCTAATTTTGTTGTAAATCTTAAGTTGTTCTCTCAATAGGACAGTAAATCGTAAAATAATGTCCTCTTTTTAAAATTCATAACTTTTTTTATGTTTAGATTCTAAGATGTTCTTAACATTATGTATTGTGATGAAACTTTCAGCTGAAAATTAAACAATTTTGAGACATCTGGGCCGTTTATAAATAATACGAAATTAAGAACTTAAGTCTAACGTATTGTATGACTCAAATAATAAAGCATTTACAAGCTGAAAATAAAAAAAATTCTATGAAATGTTTTACATTTATAGACTCTTACAAATAATGTAATTTTTGAGTTTCTTTTAAATGGTAAGGTGTGATAAGTTTTTTTTATTAAAATATTACTATCACTTGTCCTGTTGCATTTCGTTTTCTTATTTCGAGAAGCATTACAAGGGACATTCGGATAAATAATTATAATAATCAATATAATATATCAAGTACAATTTAAATATACTGAAATATAGTTCATAATATTCGGATTACTATTCTTGTGTATCCATATCATGCAATTATATTCTTGAAGAATTAAAATCACAAAATAAACCCTTAGGTCTAAAGAAAAATATTAATTTTGAATTAGTTTATTCGAAGAATGATATTCAAGAATAAGTTTATTCGAAGAAGTATCATTAAAGAAAAATAATAGTTTTGAAAAACTCTAACACTAATCATTAAAATAAACAAGGGAACTGAATGCAATCTTCGACAGCATTGGTACATCAGAAAACTCTGTAAGAAGGATGATATTATATATTTTGCTAATAAGCAAATTAGAAGGAAATGTTTTCTTACATTCAGAGGTGGTGACTTTTTTCATCTGTTAAGAATATTATTGTTATTGTTTTATAACCCACTTTCTTTTGGTTATTAACTAAAAAATAAAACAAAATTTTTAAACTTCGAGATTTCAGTGGAATTGCGTTAAAAAGTTTTAAAAACCTCTTAATGATTAGAGTATTTTCGATTCTATGTGATTCATCAAGGGATGCTCGTGTAGAAACTATATCGAAATACGTTAACAGAATTTTAAGGTTTAATAGAAGTGATACAATGGAAGCAACATTCACGACTGAATTAAACTTTAACTATGTATGAACAAGAATTGTTTTAATGATAGGAACTTAATCAATGATCAAGAATATTATGATAGCCAAATTGTTTAACTTTAGGTTTTAGTGCATTTATCATGCAAGTACTAATTTAGAAAGTTAACTTTAGTTTTTTTTTTTTACGTAAGTATTGATACATGAATAATTCTTATTTTACAGTTGTTGCTAATCGAATATTCTTATTTCCAGGAGGGTATTTCTCAACAAAATCTGAGCCGAGTCCGTAGGTTCCAACGTGAACTGGAAGCCGCTGAAGACAGAGCCGAAGCTGCTGAAGGTAATCTTTCCATGATTCGCGCCAAGCACAGGTCATGGGTCACCACCAACCAGATCCCCGGAGGTGGAGTCCGTCAAGTTTTTGTAACAGAAGAAACCACAACCAACTACTAAAAGTCTTGTTGTGACTGGTCTCGTAAAAGGACAATAAAAGCTCGCCATTTTTATAAGCATGTCTAGTGCCCGCAGCAAAAGTTCAATTGTATTAAATAAACTCTACAGGAAAAAGCAAGAACATCGAATCTATCAATGTCGCTTCTCGTAACTGTAACTATAACCCATGTACCGAATTGTTACACTTGATAACATAATTTAAAAATAATAATAATGAATTCATTTGAGGCAGATTTCTGAGAATATTTATTGAAGGAGACACCTAGATAATTCAGGTTCTATGTACATTAGCAGACCAAAGTTTCAGAATTTGTTTATTCAACTAATAGACTTACTCAAGACTAATAATAGAGATAATTTTATGACGTTTGTTGATGCTTCATAACAACTTAGATATACCTTAGAACAAAAATACTTTACTTGATATTCTTATTTTTTATGTCTAATAACTTAATTTATTAGTTTAACTTATCAACGAACGAGTAAAATCATATTATTGGAGAATTCTTTAATTTAAAATTAAAAATGGCTTGAAAAGGAATTCTAAAATTGGCTACCTCAAAAATATTGATTTGTCACCGAATCGTACATAAAACATACCTTAAGGAGAAATATAAAGCATTTTTTGTGACTTTCGTAAAAATATTCCTGTGTGAAATAGTCTTCGTGATGTTGATTTCTTGCATACCTGAGCATTTCAGCATGAAAATTACATATCAACTGTAAACATTAAGAGATACCAAATTTCTTTAAGAGTATTACATTTTAGGTCAGTTGTTGAAGATAACATCACACATATTTTAATATGTGATTTTATAATGCAAAGTGATTTTTACGTTCTGCCACGATTAACTTAAATCTAATATTCTAAAAAGGTCGAGCCTTTTAAATTTAGAATTACTAGAAATTAAGAATGTAATAATTTTAATAATAATTTACTGGGAGTATCTATGTAAGTTTTGTCGGCTTTTGTGCATTTTTTGTTCATATGGAGCTATGATATTATCCAGTCTGTCGGAATCGAAACAGAATTCAACAGGTCGAAATCGAAACAGAGTTCGACAGTGAGTATATTAGACATAAATGTTTGCATATGTGTTCTATTTATACAGCATTCTAAGTATATTGATTGAGTGAGTCATATAAATAAATGTAACAGCAGCTGCTTCATTAACAGCGATGCATAGAAAAGAAACCTTAGCAAAGTGCCAGAAGCATGGACCTTTTATATCATTCCTTCTTATGGCTTGCGTGAGAATAATAATAGATCGCTTTTAACCGGTCGAGGAAATGACGTTTGCTGTCTCAGTTCCTCTGAATGTTTGTTGCTTTTGGTTTTCGATGATGCATAGAAAGACAGACATTCGGAAAAGTGGGCCAAAGCGAAAGGAAGTTGATGATATATATGTTTTGAGGTGGTATTCTTGTCAAATGCTTTGTTCCAACGTAATGCTTACGTTTTTCTTTTTTATTTTGTAAGCCTTTAAAAGTAAATAAAGTTGTCTTTTTCTTTTTTCTAATAGCACATGTTATAATTTGCAGATTTCTTAGTATAAGTTTATGTATCTACGTATGTTGTTGTTTTCAACAAACAGGAAAATAAATCGAATTTCCATTTCTAGCCTATTTTTTAATCGTGATAATGAAACATTCCCTGTCAAATTGAAAACAGTGTTTCTTAAACCAATACTTCCAATGAAATTCTGTGTTTAATACGGTTATAAGAATTTGAAAACGATTTATGGCTAATTAAGTATGAGTATTATAAATCAAATCATGAAATTTAGCTATTGACATCACCAAATAAAATTAAACAGATTTTGAAATATTTTATTTCATTTATAGGTCTTTAATTGAGAAGGCGAACGACTTCAACAACACACGAAATGCAACTAAGAATTGTGAGTCTTACCTCAGCGTAAGATGTAAAGACAGAAAAGTTATTAATTTGTTTTTAATTTATTTTTCAGTTTGCTCATATCTCACCAGGGACAAAAAAAAAGCAAATACCAATTTAAGCTACATTAGCTACCAAATGATAACAGTAAGCAATGCTTATCAGTAGGGTTGTCAACTCTGTCAAGTCGCAGTAAAGAACATTACAGAATATATTTATACTAGTTATTTTTTGTTATTGAAAACTATTGGAATATAATTTCAGAATTTATGTTCATATGAACGAATAACTGATTAACTGAAAAAAACTGTTGCTTTCAGAGTCGAAATGATTATATAATAACGAATTAAAACAAAGACGCATTATACCACCAGTGGTACGAGTTCTACCTGTTGAGAATCGCTGCTCTATATGTTTTATAACATGTGTGTCATCTATTTTATTGCTTGCAACATGGCCATTGTGCTGATCAACCAAACACGTGTTGTGTCGCGAATTCTGTGCTTTTAATTTAAGTGTTTTTAATGATTTAAGTAATCAATTATTTAAGTATTTTATTTGTATTTGCATTTGGTTTTTTTTTAAGTTCGAAATTGTGAAGAGCGTAATGAATATATATATTTGGAAAGTGTGTACTTAAAATCATTAAGCAATTATTTTTTCCTTCAACGGTCAATTTTAACGCAGAGAGGGGAGCGTCTTCTAACGGAAGTAACATCTGTGGGAAATGCCTTTTAAGATGACAGTTGCAACATTGAGTAATATATCGTTGTTCTCTTGTCTTTGTTACCAAGCTGAAAGTGAAGACTGTTGTCGGGCGCCCCGCTGTGATGTCGCTTGGTTTATGGCCTCGGTGGAAGTTGTAAATTGAATCTTTGAAAGGGCAGTTTTTGTTGTTTCTTATATTTTTCGCTTGTTAGCAGGGGGGGTCGAATGTTTAGTTTCCAGTTTTTCGCAGGTGCTACTGTAGACAATGACTTAATTCTGATTCGTTTGGGGGTTTGAACTTGTCCTATTAAATTATATTGAAAAGTCTCGGATTGGCAAGAATTTAATTTTATGTGTAACTTTGGACCTATAATTGTAGGTGGGAGGAGAAACCGAGTTTTCCTCGGTTGTTGCGCGAGTTTTGAAGTCAGTTTTTACCAGAGTCTTCGAGTTTTTGGAGTTGAATATTTAGCAGAGAGGGCCTTTGGCCTGCGGCCAGGCCTACCCGGGCTTGGGTGGCTGGCGCTAGCGTTCTGCGGACGAACTCGGCTTTTAGCTGAGGAGATTTGCGATGCTGCACTTGTACCCCGACGGGTGGCTCACGTTTGCGATGCGGCATGATGTGATTAATAGAGAATTTTCTTCTAATTTGCGAGAAGTAGAACTCAGAGCGAACTCTTCCGAGTTTGAAGCGGGTTTTCCCGTAAAACGGAAGTGTAAGGGCTCGTACCTAAATGAAGCTCTCTGTTCGTGAGAAGGAAAAGTATCATCGTTCTGTACCCGGAGGTTCTCCTTCAACTTTAATGTTTTAGAATTTTGATTGCCGAGTTTTCATCTTTGAAGTTCTACAAGAGGTCATTTTTCGTGGGCTTTTTGAATTTGATTACCTAAGATCCAGTTCAAGGCGGAATTCATCTGCAGCGGTTTCTCCTTCAACTTTAATGTTTTAGAATATTGATTGCCGGTTTTTTTTTTCATCTTTGAAGTTCTACAAGAGGTCATTTTTCGTGGACTTTATTGTAGCTCATTACCAAGATCCAGTTCAACGGCGGAATTCCTCTGCAGCCTATAGCTTCTTATCATGATGATCCCGAAAGTCAACTGTGAGTTTTTTCATAAGATTATATTTTTTTTTGTAATTTAATTTAAACTGTTCTTGCTTAATCTGGGGAGAAAGAGGAAAATTTAATTGAAAAATAAGAAAAAATAAAGGGGGAAAGTTATTGTCAAAAATAAGAAGTTTATGTAAATTGTAATTTCTATAGAAGTTGTTTTAAATGATTAATTTAATGTATTTCAGTATTTCTAAGTAACCGTTATTGTGTTAAACAAAAAAAAATTGTTATCTTGATAAATGACTCTTGGAGAAATTTAATGTGGAATATTAATTGCATTTGTATGTAAGGGTAGTCTGGCCAGGTCTCCCATAAACTTATCCTAGATAATTAATAAATGAGTTTGATTATATGTTATTACTTGCATTTGTTTTTTTGTGTGTATGTAGTTGGTCTGTTCAGTCACTCCATTTGTTTGAGCCGGGAGGCTTTTAAGAAACATGGAGATTATTTTTGCTTGGGGTTATTGAAAAATGTTCATGCATTTTAGGGTTCTCACAACGCGCCCTGTTTTAGCAAATGTGTACTAACCACTTATTAATGATACTTTGAATGTGTTTTAAGATAGAATTTGAAATGACTTTTAGGTGCCAGGACAGTTAAATCTAGTGCTTGATTTTTAGTAGCGGAACTGATTGATTGGTGTCTGAATATTTCTTCTCTGGTGCTTATGAGGTTTTTGCTATGAAATGAATATGAATTATTCTTGAGTTTATTTTAAAATGAGTGAATTATAGAAATGCTTGGTTGAGATTTAGTATTTAGTTTTACCGAGTTCCAGAGAAGATTTATTCCAGCTTCCTTTTCAGGTTAAGTTTATTAAGAAGAATTTGCTTTGTCTTGCTATGTGTGAATTAACTGCTTTAAGAAAAGTTATACTTAATATTATTATGAGTTTAGTCCAAACAACCAGTTCCTTCCTCCCTTTCCAACTAATTCATTTTTGTAAGTTATATTTTAAGTTTAGTTTGTCCGGCACCTAGAGGGAGTGAGTATGAGTTAAAATTTTAAAGAGTTAAAAGTAGTAAAAACCCCTAAGGTTTAAAAGATTATTTCTCTCTATTTAACAATGGTGCCGCGTATTTCTCGATTTAACACACGTAACTTGTTCTTTAAAACAACATCTGTATACCCGCCCGTTACTCGCCTCATGAGTGTCCCTAAAATAACTTTTTCAAACGATAATATCATGTCGTTCTTTTCGAAAACAATACGTAAAGGAATGTGATCTTAATTCTTTAGTGTTATTCGTAGGGCATCCTCTTTTTATTTCTTTAAATTCAATGCAAATTCTTAAATATTTTGCTGAATTTGACTATATAAACTATAAAATGCTTTCATGGCAGCCTCTCTTTCGTCCGAAATAATTTTTTTGTTTGTCCTTCTGATGACATTTGCATATTAAATCAGCAGCTGTTTTTGCAGGTATTAAAATTTCCTCCTCTATGCCTATAGGCCAAACGTTTTGTTGTCTTAGGTCCGATTATCATAAGTTATAATCATTATTACAACTTCTCTGCCTCCCAGGCAATGAGTTTTTAATTTTGAATTGCAATATTTTTACTGTTACAATTAGATGTGAGGCAGGCGATTTAGTCAGCCAGGTAATGGAGCCTCTGTTCTCTGGTACACCTGTTACAATCAGAAGAATCCGAAGAAAAACACAACTGTTTTATTTTAGTCGAACTTTCTATTAACAAATCCTATTGAAGAACCATCAAATGATTCACTATTTTCCACGTCAAAATTGTTATTAGTCTCATTCATCTTGATTATAATGGTAAAATATGTATTAAAATAACTATCAAATTGAAAACATTTTTATAATCATTCAAACCAATACTTAATTTTGGGGTAACTAAACTGTAACTAATTTATTTACTTTAATTCTGATAAAATGGCACTAAAAAGTTTACTATTATTATTCAGCATGGGCTACTGAATATCAGTTGAATTGTTGCAACGATTTACATTACGGTAAGAAGTTAATCAAAATGGCTTCTGAAATAAATAAGTATTTAGTGTTAAATGGACAAAACATTTTGTCATTTAATGGTGTTAACCTTCGTTTTTTGGGAAATTTATTATGAATATACAAAACTATGACTGAACCAAACACTTAAATTTGAGATATATCAAGAAGTGGAGTTAATCGAGCGCGGTGAACGGCTCAGATGAGGGAATGGATTTTTTACGGTTGCTTGCTTAACAAGGTTGCTGTATAGTATTCAAACAAATAACATGGTTTTCTCTGCCGCTGAAATACTTGTCCACCAACTGTAATGAAAGGTTGAAAACCAAAAGGACGAAATGGTACAATTTTTTATGTTCTCATCCAGAACATCAATAGAAGAGAAACCAAATCCTGAAATAGCACAGAAATAACCTGAAATGGCGCAAAAAGCCTTAATCGGTCCTTATTTTTAGTTGAAGCCTTATTCTTAATCTTATTTTTAGTTAAATATTTTTTAATCAAAACGATTTTGAAATTTTTTATTAGAAGATAAAATCACATCTGTTTCAAAATATCCTGCATAAATGTGATAACCTGCATAAAATTTATATTCACTCTTGTAAAATAGCTTATCTTGTAAACTTTTGATTCTAATTTCATTAAATTTTCTCCATTTCCATTTCATTAATTTCCATTAATAATTTCAAAATTTAATTTTAAAAATTCTATTCGAAAATTAAAATTTAATTCCTTCTTTTCTATCCCAAAGAAAATTTCATTTCCAAAGAAACTTTTATATATTATAATGCTTTTTTTTTTAAATACAAAAACTTCTAAAGGGGCTTCTACAAAAAATTATAGCAAGGACATTTATTTAGAATTCTTTAGAATTAGCCAAAATCTAGGAATAACTAAAACTGGATAAACCATAAACTATATCTTATATTTCCAGTAGAATATCACACTAACTCAAAGATCCTCAAACATTTTGTTCCTTACAGAACGTTCTAGAATATTGCCACCACTCCACCACCGGTGGGGTGGTGGCGGCCACATTTATTCTTTCAAGGTAAATTTATAAACTGTCATAGTTAATCTTGCACATAATATTAAAAAAAATTATTCCAAAAATGTAATTTTAAGATATAAAAATTATTTATTTTATTCTTATATAAAATAAATAATTACCAAATTTATAGAAATAACCATATATATAGAAAAACGTTTACAAATTCCTTGTTTTACATTTCGTTGGTATAAAATTTCTTCAAAAAAATGTAATTCGTAAAATCAATGTGATGTTTAGCATTGCGTTTCATAAGCCATTTCTTCATAATTAGGAGAATATGACGATGTTCCTGCTCGTAAGGAATCATCAAGATTTACTTTGGTTTTATGATATTCATTATTGAATAAAACAGTCGAAATAAAGCAACTAATTTCCATAGCAGATGAAATTAAAAAAATAGTTAGAATTTGTAGTAATTAGGCTACTTTAGAAGATGTCTCGAAACAAATGACGCATGTACGTAAATGTCATGGTGCATTGATTTTGAATTAAGGTTTCGCAAATTTGCGCTACAAGTACAACATAACTTACAGCTGCATTCGCCAATAATTCCCGTTTAAATATTCACTTGCTACTATTATTATGGAAGAGAAGGAGTATAAGATTCTATTCGTGGAACCTTTGGAAACTGTATAAATGGAAAATCTCCATAGAACATCTATACATAGAGTCTCTATTCGTAACTCTATAGAAGACGCACATGGCGAAAATATTCAATTTTAAGTTTTAAAAATATATTTTGGACGAATAACGAAATATGATTTTTAACGCGGTCTTACGGGTCCTTATATTTCAGAAAGTTTTATTGCCGTGATGAAAAAATAAAAATACAAGAAGTTTGACTCCCATAAGACAAAAATTGACAGAGATATTTGATTTCAAAATTTTTAATTTTTTATGTCATTTTCAATTTGCCTCGGGAGATCGGTTAACTAAGAATAATTCCCGGAAATAAGCTTAAATGAAGTGCAGCAAAAAATGTGTATAATTTAATAGGTCATACGAGAAAGTCGTGGGGAGTCCGCATCAGATTTTCTTTATTAAAGGCGGATAACAGAGAAAGTATTGCTGACGAATCAAAAAATTTTCTTTTGCTAATGGAAGAACATAGTTTAAAATGTAGTTTGAAATAAAATACATTGAAGGTGATATCAATGTTCTCTACGCACTGTCGCAATCGATTTCTAAAGTTCCTGTCTACGCGTTTCAACATGTCCACCGGAATTCGTGCTTGCCCAATTCGACCTGGGAGAAACAACGGCCAGCTTGTGATAGTAACAAACAAAGATTTTTTGGGGGAGGGGGGGTTAGGATTTTTCTTTATTTGAAATTAGCTTAAGTACCCAGAATTACCAGTACCCAGTTACGCGGACTTTACGCAAAATAAAGAGGCTTCTTTTAGCAGGATAGAGGTGCATTTTACAAAATCCCGTTTTCGGATTATTCATGAAAAGCTGATAGAGAGCGCATTTAAATTTTTTATTTAAAGGTTCTACACTATTCTAAAGAGCTATCTAACGGTTTTAGTAAGATCTGGTTTTCGCTTTGTTATTGGTTAAGATTGGTTTTCGAAAAATCACCATCAACTTTGCCCGATTTCTTTACTGTTTTCGAAATATTCGTGAAAAACTGATAGACAGGATAGTTATATCCTGTTTTAATGATTCTACAATCTTCTGGAAACTTTTTCACTTTTTCTGTAGTAAATGAATATGGCACCATTTCGAGAGTTTCGAGAGTTTTACTAACAAAATTAGTAAAAACTGATTACGGGGAACACAACAACAACGACGTAAACCTAAAATGGGTGACGTGATTTCAAAATTGAAAGTGTCTAGAAACACTAATATTTATTTTTTGTAAAATAAGTAATTTTGAATTCCTTGCTCAGCATGTATGACTTTCATTGATAGTGGGAACGGAACTATGGTGACGAGAATTTAAGATGGGTATCGTGAGTGCACCTTTCTAATACAAACGCACCGAGTGTGGACCTCATGGTGTGCTTTTTCGAAATCTTAGGTAAACAGTGACCTTCCTTTTGTTTTGTAATGCGTAAAATTTGCAAGAGGGCTAAATTTTATCAAGATCGGAACTAAACAGTAGATCTGCATGACTGACACACGCACACAAAAAAAGGCTTACATACACACACAAACTAAAAATGAGAGAGAGGAATGATTTTAATGAATCCAACTAATTTTAATTTCACGCTTTCAGCTAGGAATTAGTAACAATTGGAATGAATATGTGTTTATTGCTTTCAGGTTGCTTAGTCTTAATTAATATCTGAATAAATTAAAAAAAATTAAATATCTTAAATTTATCTGAGCGATAACACACTTAAAAATATTTTAATTTAGGCAGTGGCATTATTTTCCCGTACAATCACTGAGTTTGTTTATTAAATTCGAAAGGCAGTTGTTGCATTTTGTTGACTGGTAACACACCTTTTATGAAACGTTCGTTAGGTTAACATAAAATCTTTACATACATATATAAAGAGTTCGGACCACGTAGGGTGGTTTTTGAAAATTCTTATGTGGGTAGTCACCTTCCTCTTGTTTTGAAGGTCAAGTATGCAGAATTTCTCAAGATCGGAATAAGCTCTAGATGTGTATGAAAGACAAATACACGAACATTTTTCTTTATTTATATTAGATAATGTATCTCTAGACAAAATTAATGGAAGTTAACAATGAAGACGTGTAGGAGTTGCTAAATTTCTATAAAAATGAGTTCAACAAGAAAGAAATGGAACGCTGTCAGAAATAACAAGATGATTGTGGAAGTGTCTTTGGAGGAAGTGAAAGGAAGAGACGATGAACCTAATTCTTTGATCCACAAAAACTGGGCCAAATGGAGTAAGATAAGTTTCGTGAAATCATATCACCCCGATAAAGTAGCAACAAGCTACAGCAAAAATATGTCTCACTTTAGATACATTTTTAAATGTAGATAAAAAAAAGTAATGCTAGCCAAATTTTGAGTCAAGTGGAGGACCATTGAGTCTCAACCAGAGCAAAGTGGTCCTAAGAAAGCAAAGGAAAATGCTCCAGAAAAATTTTTATCTTTTTAATGAAAGAAGATTACTCATTCAAACAGCAAAGTTTCTTCTTTTCCTTTTTCTCATAAATTTCCACTCATGGCGTCCACTCTTCTTCGTAAACGCTGCAAATTTTAAATAAGCGATCATCAGTGGTACAACAACGAATTAAACCACTTCACGTTAATTTCTGTGAGGAAAATTGTTTCGGTTTACGAACATTTCGGTTGACTAACAAACAGCCTTTAGGAACTAATTAAATTCATAAGGGCTTCACTAATGCATTCCACTAAATGACTTACGGACTACATACTGATATATAGAAAAGGAAGCCGTTTAACGGGATAGTATTTTTCAAAAGGGAACAATATCTAGTTTCCGGATCTGGAATGCTGTATTCGAAGGGTTGCTTTTCTTGCAGATAAACCGTAGGTTAAAACCGTCGTGGTTGATTACAGTGGTTAATGGTGGTAACTGGCATATCGTAAGACCGGTACACGAAGTTTGGAGAAAGAATGGACGTTTGTAAATGTGCCACGTCTTTGTGCCATGGAGGCACTTAAAATACCGCCCAACCGAACGTCCTTTCGAGAGCTTCAGTGTAGAGAAGAGGGAGTTTCTTGGATACATCTTTCGGAATGTAATATATCAAAATAGCGATGGAGGCGGGCAGACTCGCGTTATGTTAATGAGAAGCCCAAAGCATCTTGCAGGTGCCCACCACTTCATAATGGTACCTCCATAACGGTGTTACACCCTTAACCGGCTCAACCTTTGCTCTAAAAGACAGAAATTTTCATAAAAGTGCAACGGCACAAGGGAGTACGCACAAAATTAAAAATCAGTTTCTCGCTTAAAACGAATCGTCGGCACCGTTATGCAAATCCGGCTCCTCCATGAAGGTGCACATTTACGTTCCTTTATAGAAATAGCCGGTCCCACTCTCCAGTAAGAAAAATTTCGAACAATGAATAAACTAGAACAGTGGTTCATAAAATATGGGTTCCTCATGAAACAAAATGTGTTGGAATGAAAAGATATTTCGACATTTTTACTTAAAGCTAAATAGTGAGGAAATAGAAGAAATATTGTAATCGCGAAAACTGTCTGCTACCAAATTTCAACAGAAATATCCATTTTGACAATTCCCTAATCCATTTTGACGATCTTTTGCATGACGTTTATACGATTGCATAGAATAAAGGACTCTTAACTCCAGAAAAGATTGTAAAATGTACTCAAAATGGATTTTTTTTCTTGATGTTTGTACTTACGTATATATTTCGCGTAAACTCAAAAATGATTACCGTAGAATGTTGAAATTTTGTATATGGGACTGTTACAACATGTAGTTGTGCACTTAACTTTATTGTTGCAATTGGCAGTACCAAAATTATATAGCTATACATATACCCATCCCCTTACCGGGCTTATAAGTCCTAGCACGACCTTCGTTTTGGCGTTCGTTGGTAGTAGTCATATAGTTCCAATTACAGAAGTATTTTAAATGGCAAAAATATTCATGTTCTGGCAATGCGGTATTTAAAAAAAATTATTTGTGCAAATTACAAAATCTAACTTTCATTTCGGTCTGTAAGTTTCTATACTTATATTTGGGAAAATTTCATGCTCATTATGAAAAAATAAAAATGCAAGAAAATTGACTCCCCTACGACAAAAATTGACCGGGATATTTAATTTCAAATTTGCAACTTTCAATTTCACTTCCAACTAGCCTTGAGAAATCGGATAATTAATTTAGAATAATTTGAGGATATAAGTCTAAATGAAATGCAGCAAAAACGTATCTGTAATTTAATAGGGGTACATGGAAGTCGTATGGTGTTCACATCAGATATTTTTACCTTATCTTGCTTTTATCCTTTTCCTTTCTTCTATTTCCGGGGAGGGGGAGAATTTGGAATAAGTATAGACAGCAAATTTAATAAAATCAATACTAAATATTTAATATTTTATCAAATACTGGATTTTTGACACTATCTACCTAACAGTTTAAAAATCCCACCTGAATTTCTTTCGGCTGTCAACACAGATGCCAGTTTCAAATATAAGAAGCATTTTTACTGTTAATAATGGAATATTATTAATTTTTTAATCCCGCCCGTATTAATATTTTTTTCCTTGTGTTTCTCAAATTTTTTAGCTTACAATTTCTCTAGAAATTATCTGAAAAAGTTTACTTTCTGTGAAAGAAAAAGAAAGAATTTTGAGGAAAATAATGTTATAACGAATTAATAATAAATAAATTACTGTAACTGTCAACATGCAATTGAATAATTGTAATTAATTATTGTGAATTAATTCCTAATTTAAATAAATATGCATAACTGTAAATAAAAAAAATATCTGACGTGGGCACCACATGACTTCCATTTAAGCCTATTAAATTATACACATTTTTTGCTGTACTCCATTTAAATTTATTTCTTCGAAGTATTTTAAATTCATTAACTAATCCCTCTAGGCAAGTTGAAGATGATACCAAAAACTGAAATTTTTTAAATTAAATACCCCTGTCAGTTTTTGCGTACGGGAGTCAAATTTGCTTTTTTCCCTTTATAAAGAGTATAAATCTTCCCTAATATAAATATGGGCACGAGCAGACCGTATTAAAAGTTAGATTTTGTTATTTGTCGAAAATGAATTATTTTTAATCTGACATCGCCCTAACATGAAATCTTTCTTTCTGTCAATATTATTTTTGTGCAATTGAAAATTTAAAGGCCGGGTAAGGACTTTTAAGCCGGGTTAGAGAAGCAGGTGTATATACATATATATAAAGGAGGTATGCATACATACCTTATATATATATAAAATGGAACCGCTCAACTAGATATTGTAGCAGTCCCACTTGCAAAATTTCAAAGTTCTGCGGGTAACTGATTTTGAATTATGCGAGATACATACGTAAGTACTTACAGACGACACAAAAAAGTGTATTTTGAACATTTTACAATTCTTTCTGGAATAAAGAGCCTTTCATTTTGTCTGTACGTACGGACGTTACGCAAAAACATATTCAAAATGGATTCGAGAAGGTCAAAATGCATATTTCCGTTGAAATCCTATAACCCAAATTTTTCGCCATTACAATACTTCCTTTACCTCGTATAAGCAAGTAAAAACATATATACACCCTTTTCACCATTTATGTGCACAGTAGTTTGATATTTTTGTGAAAATGATATTTAAATTACTAAAAAACCTGAGCCCTCTTCCGAAAGGCAAGACCTGAAAAATTCTGGTTGACAAAACCTTCGCCCCCCTTATGTCAATTCGGCATTTTGAATAAAAGTCGGGGCCACCTTATAAAAATTCAGCTTTTCTTATTAAGGAAAAAGATTTGTTTCATTCTCTATTTAAGTGATTATTCAGTAACTGAAACGAAAATTTGATTTGCGTAAAATGTGTGCAAATTTATGAAAAACGTCAGATTGACATAAGAGGGCTGACGATCCGTTTCAAGGAAAAATGTGAACAATTTGTGCACGCTTCCTTCTGCTATGCACAGATGCTTGTGCTCTCTTATGCTTGTGCACGGCTCCGTTATGAAGATTTCTGTTTTTTCGAACAGCGGTCGACTTGCATAAAGGTGTGCCGGATTTATGCTGTGGGACCGTGTGATAGACATTTTTTTTTTTGAGCATGACGAAATCTTGGACTGTTTATGAAGATTTCTGTTTTTTCGAAGAACGGTCGACTTGCATAAAGGTGGCTTTATGCTGTGGGACCGTTACAGCAACCAATGGGTGACCAAAGATATACATTTTCTTTCTTGAGCATGACGAACTCTTGGACTGTTTAATACCGAAAGTACTAGGACTACTAATAACAATAATAAGTGATTTAAGTAATTATATGCTATCATACGTGATACTTTTGTGGAATGTTCAAAATATTTTTAAGATGTTAACTTTAAAGTCATTTGTATTCTTCAGTTTTTACGAAACCTTTGAGTACGTAGACGTTTTAAGACCAAAAATGTTCTTGATATGATTCATTTGGAAGTTCACTGGCTACGTCATTGAAATTAAAAGAATAAAAGTTGATTTTTTAATGATATCAAGTTATATATCATTGTTGGGAGAAAGTAATACATTATCATTTATGACAATATTAGAAATTTAAAGTTTTTCTCTGATTTCTCTTAAATTCCTTGACACAAAGTCCACGGAAGTCATTTAAAAGTAATTATTTGGTAAATAATCAATGACATTCCAGAGGCGAGATTTATAATTGAAAGAATGTGCGAGTTCGTTAGCAAAAAAAGTATATGTTTGCCAGATCAGGTGTTCTTAAATGACATCACGTCAAGGGAATTAGAGAATATTTTTAAAAGCCTGTATTTTCAAAATTTACATGACAATGGCTGTTTTTTACATCAAAAAGTTAATTAAGAAGTACCCTTTTGACATTGTTCTTCTTCCAGCTCGAGACCATTCTTTAAGACTGCATTGTGAGGGCAAAGAAGGTTACAAGGAGAGGGTGGTGAAAAAAGAATAGCGATCGCGTATTTTTATATTCGCAACATCAGCAACTTGACTTATCTCACTGCGCGGAAAAACTCTCACATAGAATTTCATCCTACGCTGCCTGACTGCAGAAACGTGCCAGAGTTCACTGGGTTTTTGATACATCATGTTGCCATTTTAACGGTTCAAAATCTAGAACATGTAGAGTGAAATTACAATTATTCGAGGCAATTGGAGTCGACGCCACTTCAGATAGCTGTAAAATCGAGTATAACATAAACATTTAGAATTAAAAATTATAACAGAATTCCTCCATTGAAGACGGCAAAAGTTTAATAAAATGTAAATGTTTTGAATTATAAATTATAAAAGCTTTCGTCTTAAGTATTGGCGTGCGTTTCTCTATTTATCAGTCTTTTCTCAGTACATCATATCAATATTTAGTTTTCTAAGTATAATGGCTTACAAAACTTTAAATCCTTTTTTTTATTATTATTAACGTTTTGTGTGTTAACTTTATCACGTTCTTCGCATTTACGTAACATAAACTTCCCTTCAACAGCAAAAGCTCAAAATATTTAAGAACAGCATATCTTTAGAATTTACGACAGGCATTCTTACACGCTGGAAATAAATTATTTTGTTCCGTACAGTATTGCCACTGCTCTATTAAAGTTTACAAAATATGAAATATAAAATTCAAAATTCAAAATTCGGGCTTACAGGGGCACATGTTCTGGTGGGGAGCAACGTTATTCGAAATTCAATAGCTCTAGGTACCGTCGTTTCTTCGCAATGCAAGGAATACATATACATACATGCAGACTGTCCATTATTTAATTTCTTTAAAGATATTATAGGGTTATGGCACTTGTGTCAAAAACTTGAGAAGTACTAGGTCGACGTCGACCACTATAAATGGCGGAACGATGCAAAATCCCGGTTTGAGGTAACGCCCTTTTGGGCTAAAAATTGCAATCTAACATTGCCATTTCGATTCCAGTTTGGCACTTGTAAGAATTTTAGCAAGATAATTGCCATTTAATAATCAATATCTAGAAATTCAAGGTACATAATATAAAACCATGTCTTTAAAAACGAGTTACTCAAAAATGTAATGTCAAATGTTAGATAAAAAACATTCTGTGATATTATTTCATCAATCATAAATTAATACCATATGGGGATATTTTCACTTATCAAATAAAGAAAAGGCTCAGTTTTTCTATACAACTTCTCGTTGGTTACTTTAAACACGAGTCTTCCAAAAATATTTTTTTATAATGAACTGGCATTCTTTAATTTTTTTATTTTTAGTCCAAAGGGCTTTGTCCCTGAAGGACTATTGTTTTCGCTTTGCGATTTTTCTTTGGAAACATTAAGCGTCTGAATCACTTTTCAAACTGTTGCCACAAAATTTTGAAGCTCTGTACTATATGTAAAGAAATTAATGATGAAGAATCTGCATAAATGTATGTATATTTCTCAAAATGTGATAAAACAACGGTACCTAGAGCCATCCATTTGGGGGGTTTTACTAGTTTAATTCCAAAGATCAATCTTAGAACCCCACAAACACTGAGAGAGAATAAGCCCGTAAGACTAGAGAAGGGTTAACTACCCTTTATTTCTCAGAATAATTACAATCAACTCCTAACTGGGAGTATACAGCAAAGCCTCCACTTTGGCTTGAACTTAAATAATTACGAAATTAAACTAAACTAAGCTTAACTAAAGCTATCTGAAAGGTATAGCCGAAGCTATCAGATTTGTAAGTAATTAAATCGTGGAAAATATTAATTAAATCGGGGAAGACAAGCAAGGGCCTAAAGTAAGGCCGAGCGTAGTATCCTAAGAAAGAACGTAGCCAAAAGGCAAACGCGCGCTAGTCAGGAAAATCAAACTCACTCTCTTGAAGTCGGCGAAACATCGACTTAAACAGTACTCTTACTCATTTGCATTAACTGCGTTTCTGAAATTACATTCTGGTAGGAAATTCTAAGCTGAAATTAGAGTAGACAGAAAAGGTGCATAACTTAAAATAGCTGTTAATAAAATTAGGATAAACCTTACACAGTTTTGAATAACGTAGGTTTCCACCCGAATATGCGCATCTGGAAGCCCGAATTTGGAATTTCTTTTACTATCTATTTCACGTTTTGTAAAACTTTAACGAATTATTGATGAACAAACTCAAACGATTTAAAAGCGAATAATAACAACACTCTACGGAGAAAAAAATTTTATCTAAAGCGCGCGGAACTGTGTATCAGAAATTCTAAAGATATACTCATTTTAAAATTATTTATCGATATTGCTGTTGAACTGAATTTTATGGTTTAAGTGCGAAGAACATGATATTTAACAAATAAAGGTAACACACAAAACGCTAAAAAAACGCTCCCTTGGACGTAATTTAAAATCTGAAACCTTTCGGATTTTTTTATTTTTTTAGTCCAAAGGGGCTTTGTCCCTGAAAGACTATTGTTTTCGTTTTGCGATTTTGCTTTGGTAACATTAAAAGTCTGAATCCCCTTTCAGACTGTTGCCACAAAATATTGCAGACCTGTATTACATTAAAAGAAATTAGTAAATGATGAAGAATCTGCGTAAATGTATGTATATTTCTCCAACTGTGATAAAACAACGGTTATCTAGAGCCATCCAATTTTGAATAACGAGCGTTTTGACCCGAAGAAGCCCGAATTGGGAATTTGTTTTATTATCTATTACATATTTTGTAAAACGAATTAACGAACGAATTATTGATGAAGAAACTCAAACGATTTAAAAGTGAGGAATGACAACACTCTACGGGGGGGAAAGCTTTTTATCTAAAGCGCGGGGAACTCGTGTATCAGAAATTCTAAAGATATACTCATTTAAAAATTATTTTGCGATGTTGCTGTTGAAATGAATTTTATGGTTTAAGTGCAAAGAACATGATATTTAACAAATAAAGGTAATACACAAAACGTTAAAAAACGCCGCTTTGGACGTAATTTAAAATCTGAAACATTTAAGTTTTTTTTTTTTTTTTTTTTTTACCAGGATAGAATTTCGCTTGGTGAAATCAAAAATACCTCTCTTCCAGATACCAAAATATGGCTTCACGATTTTACTTCTTAAGATTAAAATTCAGAATGCCTTGTTAATTTCGCTTCTTGCGAGGCCATTTGGAGTACTTTTGTTTAATTTTGTTCTTTGTCACGATATTCTATAGTCGTCTGAACACCAAATATCGGAAAGGACAGTACGTTTCTAATATTTTGCATCCGAAGTTGGTACTTCGTTGACATTTGCATCTTCTGTCTCGAGAAATATCTTATGCAACGCATATAATTTTATCGGCAAAACCTTTATGCCTTGTCTGTGCTATTAATTAATAGAGAATTTGTATGTATATATGTATGTATATATTTATGAATTATGTTCCTCGCAGTGTGAAAATAAATGCTGCGTTCCTCATACTATAGCCACCTAGAACCACCCAATTTTGAACACAGATAGCCTTCCACCCGAATGTAAGCATCTCGGAGGCAGAATTTTGAATTCCGAATTTGTTTCTCATTTATTTCATACTTTGTGAGAATTTAATGAATTTGTTATTAATAAATTCAGCTATCTGCAAGTAAGTAGTGACGACCCTGTTAGAAATAAAGCCTGTTTATCTTCAAACATTGCCATTCCGCAAAATGTAAGCTATTAGTCTTTCAGTTTCATTCAACAAACAAGGCAATTTAAAGCTATGTGCTGCCACTGCCTGAAATAAATTATTTTTGCCTACTACTCGTCAGAGAATTGCCATTCAGTAAAACATAAAATATTTAATCTGCCTGTTACTGAGTAACAAACCAAGCGATTTCAAAACAACAAGCGCAGTTCTTAAGGATATTTTTTCTGCTTTTTAATCGAATTGATTTCAATAAAAACGATTTAAATTGCGAGATATCTAATTAGAAACATTGAAAATTTATGTGCGAATTCACTTAATGGACTCAATTAAGTCAATATATATATATATTTATTTATTTATTATGAATGCAAGTATGGATTTAGTCAAGGTTTTGTTGTACTAAGATTCCATTATACATGGCGTACCTGCTTAAATTTAAGCATCGTATTTAGTTTATAATCTACTAAGGTTTTATATTAGAAAATTATTTCAGACTTACTTATTAATCACTATTATGTTACTGCGAGAGAGATTTATTTATGTGGAATAGCTGTCGAAATTTGTTACAAGCCTCTATGAAAAATACAAAGTCTTTAAAAGGAAAAGCAGTTTTAAATTGATCATTCCGTGCAAAAAAAAAAAAAAAAAGTGTTTGCATTTCATCTGAGGTTTGAAGACAGCGCTGAGCACCCTACAGCTTCTGTATTTTACAAGTTTTCCGCTCGTTTTCCTTTGATGTATGTTTTTCAATTCATAAATGTCTTTTCTAAGTACTTCCGTGACGTTTTTATTGTTTTCACCACACAGTTATCCTACCCTTAAAATATCCACTAGAGAGAAATAGTTCTTGCAAATATTTCTCTCTTCAAATATCGCCTAATAGGCAAAAGATCTAAAGAAAAAAAGGTTATGTTTTGACCAATTAAGTTTTTTTTTCATTACGGTTGCTCGATTAAAGAATAAGTCAAAGCACACAAGAGCTACCTACCTAGGAGAATGGTTATCTGGATATCTTTCAAACTCTATCTTCTAATTAACCTTATAACCTTAACCTAACACACACACAAAAAAAACCTTATTCAGCCAGGATTTTGACTCATATCAATATATTAGACATTCGTGGTTTTCTCATTCGCGTGCTTTGAGGTCTTTTAGTCGTTATCTTTATAACAAAAAAGATCTGAAATGAACACCACACGACTTCCTTGTACAACCTATTAATTTACATATACTTTTTGCCGCACTTGATTTAAAGCTCCAAGTCCTTGAATTATCCTAACTTAACTAACCGATCTCTCAAGCCAAGTTGAAATGACTTCAAAAATTGTAAACTTTGAAATTAAACACGCAGGTCAATTTTTGTCGTACGAGATTCAAACTTCTTATAATTTTATTTTATCAAAACGAGTATAAAACTTTTCCAAATAGAAGTATTGGAACCGGGAGACCGTAATGAAAGTTAAATTTCGTTTTGTGTCCAAAACTAATTTTTACTTCCTTGTTGTAAAAGACATGTTGTAATAACGAAAACTTTTAGGTATCATATTTCAACAGAAATATCTATTTTGACCTTTCCCGAATATATTTGGACAAGTTTTTGCGTTACGTCTGTGTGTACGGACAGAATAAAGAACTATTTTTTTCTAAAGCGCAATGTAAATTGGATTTAAAGTGGATTCAAAGGGAATTTTCTTGTGATGTCTGTACGTACATACATATGTATATATGTATGTATTTATCTCGCATAACTCAAAACGATTAGCCGTAGAACGTTGAAGATTTGTATTATGGAACTGCTATAACATCTAGTTGTGCAGCTTCCTTTTTTATTGAATTTTCCAGAGCCAAACGTACCCACTTCCTTTACCCAGCTTTAAAGTCCTTACCCTGCATTTATTTTAGCAATCGTTGATTTCAGTCATATAGTTCCAATTACAAAAATATTTTTAAAGAAAAAAATATTGATATTTTGATAAGTATTTATGTTTAAAAAAATCAATTTCGGACAAATAACGAAATCTAACTTTTAATGCAGTCTCCTATACTTAAATTTGCGAAAGTTTTATACTCATTATGAAATAAAAATGTAAAAAGTTTGACTCCAAATGAAAAATTGACTTGCATATTTAATTTTAAAATTTGCAGTTTTGATCTTACTTCAATTGAAACTAAGGGTAATTCATCTAACTTTTAAATAATTCGAAGAAATAAGTTTAAATGAAGTGCAACAAAAGATTAATAGGCATAAAAGCAAGTGATGTGATGTCCACATCAGATTTTTAAACTAGTGGGATCTCTAGCTTTTCTTAGAAAAGTATTAATCACAATTTTCAAATAGCGATTAATAGTTAAATTTAATTTTTGAAATAATAAACTTTTTTCTAACTTCCAGAAAAATTCCTTTTTATTGCCACTGACTGACTATTGCTTTCGTTTCGGCATTTTGCGTCGGAAACATTAAATGTCGGTTCCCTTTTCAAACTGTTGCCACCAACTATTGCAGCCCTGTATTATATTTCAAAAAATTAACTGATGAAGAATCTGCATAAATGTATATATGTTTCTCGCATTGTGATAAAACGACAGTACCTAGAGCCATGGAATTTTGAATAACGTAATCCTGCTGCGAATATGAGCATCTGGAAGCCCAAATTTGAAATTTGGAGTTTGTTTTATTATCGATTTCATATTTTGTAAAACGTTAACGAATTTTTGTTTAACACACTTAAGGATTTCAAAGCAAGCAATGGCAACGTTGTACAGAAAAAACATTTTTTATCTCCAGCCGTGAGATTGTGTATAGGAAATTCTAAAGATATGCTCAGTTTAAAATTATTTTGCGGTATTGTTCTTTAACTGAATTTTATGGTTTAAGCTCGAAGAACATGATATTTAATAAATAAAGGTAACACACCAAATGTTAAAAAAACGCCCTTTTGGATGTAATTTAAAATCTGACACCTTTCAGATTTTCTTTCCTTTTTATTTATTTACTTATTTTTTGATTTCCACAGTTGGTTATTTCCTTATCGTAATTTCTATCTGTCGCCAGTTTGAAATCTCGAATTTCTCTATTTCTTTTAATAAAGGGATCATGCACTGTCATTAATTAAAGAATTTTTTGAAGAGGGGAGGAGCGGGATTATGCTTGATTTAATGAGGAATGTTTACATGTTAGAATGCTTACAACCACGTCACAGACGAATGCTTCTGAGCAAACTTTTCAAATTCGAATTTTCTGGTTAAGTCAGAGTTTACAAAGATCAACATTTATTTGCGTGTATTTTTGTTTCGTAATGAAATTTCCAAACTGAATCGCTGCCAACGAGAATCTAGTTTTCTGTCCTCTAGAACAATTTCGAGTCCAACCGTTTTTTATCTATTGTCAAGTCTCTATTTTTGTTGTTCCATCCTTCTACTTTTCTAAGCATTTTGAGGCTTTAGTTTTCCTCTCGCATCGACATAGAGAAAGAGTTTGTTGAAAATGTGGGTTTCGTGGGGTTGTTCTATTTCAGTCTCTGAAGTTTTGAGGCGTGTGGGCTGACTTCGAGCTCTCGATTCAGGCATCAGCCAAGCGTTCAAGGACTCCAAGTGCTAGGGCTGCCAGAAAAACTTCTCAGCGGCGCCAAAGGAGAAAGATTTAAAACTTCGATTCAAACATCGGATACAGTCGAATATCTTTTTACACCCACACGTAGATTCGCCCCGGGCGTGTGTACAGGTTTCGTCATACACCAAGACGCCTTATGAGAAAACACGTCTAGTTCAGAATGATACAGTGGCTACAGTTTTCCACGAAGACATTTCCTCATCCTGCTAATAAGCGTCTCTGACGACAATTTAATACAGTGTAGCATAATCTACGGGTTTGTTTGGTTGGTTTGATTATGGCAACGCATGCAAAGGCTATTTATCTATGCATTCGTGGAGTATTTTGTAAGGGAAACTAACTCGTATTCAAGTTACACATGGGGTAAAACGCGAAGACGCTTATTCACCTTAGTCTTCTTTGAGTACGAAGAGAATTTAAAGATTTATCGCGTTTCGCTACACATGTTTTCGTTGTGAAAGTGGTTGGCACATCCAGTTAGCAAACAGAAGATCCGCAATTCAAATCACAGTAATAGCATAGTTAATTTTTAGTCTAGTAGGTTCTATTTGTCTCGTAATAGGATATTGCGTCGGTTCGTTATAAATGGGGAATCACGTTTCAAATAGTTGCCACAAAATATTATCTCTTGCATTTTTTTAAATAAATTAAATAATAAACAATCTGCATGCATGTGTGCATGTTCCTCACACGGTGAAAAAACGACGGTACCTAGAACTATCCAGTTTTGAATAACACAGCCCTTCGCATGAACATGTGCATCTGGAAGCACGAATTTTGAATTTCGAATTTGTTTTCTTATTTTTTATTTCCTATTTTACAAAATTTTAACTAACAGTTTTTTTTTATTAACAAACTCAACGATTTGAAAGCGAGCAATAGTAACACTGTACGGAGTAAAACATTTTTATCTCCAAGGCACAAGATTGTCTATCGGAAATTTTAAAGATATGCTGCCTTTAAATATTTTGTGATTTTATTGTTAAATTGAGTTTCATGTGGCGTGGTAGTGAAGAACGTGATACTGCATAAATAAAGGAACGAACAAAACGTTGGTAATTAAAAAGACAAAAAAAAGTTTCGTAAGCTGTCTTACTAAAAAACAGAACATTGATATGATGAGCCGCGAAAAGACTGAAAAAATATAAAAAATGTATGCCAACACTTATCGTTACATGGGAAACTCTAAACATGTACTTTTTTACTGCTGGTAAAATTTTTGTGATTTTGCTGTTGAATTGCGTATAAAAGAGAGAAAAAGAAAACCATGGTTAATAATAAAACTAAAAAGACAAAAAAATAGTGGGTTGGCAGAAGTGAGGGCAACAGAAAACTAGCTGGCTCGGAAGTCAGCGAGAGCCTAGAAAACTTTAACAAACTCGTTTGGGCAACCATTAAAATCAAAATACCTTTCAGTTTTATTTTTTTAATGTCTGTTCTAAAACAAAAAGCTAATGCAGTGATACTTCGATATACGTCTGTTTTGAAATATGTCCAGCTTTGCATACGTCCAGTTTACGAGCAAAATTTTTATTTGGTTATATACCAATACCAAATAAATAATTTGGTACTGGTATAACAAATAAAAATTATTATACGGCCTTCCTTTAAAATATGACTTAAGTGGTTTGAGACACAACTGTGTGCACTACAGTCGCTACCTTTTTCGAGACAATGCTGCAACTGTCCACAAACGGCAGTACGATCGTTGCTATTATTCAGTAAACAACCTGCGTAGAACTCTGAATTTTCAAATAATTTTGTGCTTTTTTCGAGCAAATGTTTTGTAAATTTAATAACAATGAGTTTTAGGAACGTTACAGAGAAGAGCAGAGAAACAAAAAAAAAATTGTTAATGTTACCATGCAGGTAAAAAAATGAATTCTTCAAAAGTACAAATCTGGCAGGCGTATCTGTGACTTGGCTACTGCATACTGTGTCCCGAGTACGATAGTGTATCTACGACTGTGAAAAGCAAAGATGCTATTAAATCAGCTAAAATTGCTACCTAGGATGGTTAAAGTGGCTATCAAACAAACATCAGAGACATTTGAGAGTGCTGAAACATTGCTTTGGATCTGCATAGCAGAAAAACATTTATGTACAGTATCATGTACAGAGGTTCATCAATGCCCAGTATATATTCCGACAACTGTATTTGTGTTTTAGTATTAAGCAGTGTTATAATAATAACGACACGAGTTTTTGTTGTTGTTGTCGTGTCTTTGACCACATGGAAGAATGATTGCCAGAGCCTACTCCGAAGAGAGGTTGGACTTCTATTTTCCGGCCCCAGTTTTGAGGAAGAGCACCCCGGGGGATAATCCAGGGGTCTCCCACCCCTCTCCTCTCCCACCAATCCACACGAGAGGACTTTCGGCTCGTCGCATATTTGAAGCGCCGCCATGTCGCACCGGCACTATACATTTACAAACATCCATGCCTTCTCCGAGATTCGAACCCGAGCCCTTCGGCACGGCAGTCAGCGACGCTAAATACTATACCGGTTGGGCGGCTCACGAGTTTTTATAAGAACGATTAATTATTTTCCCTTTGTTTTTTATTGAAAAAGTTCTTTTGGTATATGTTCAAGGATTTAGAACTAATTAATGACGTATCCCGAGATATCAGTGTACTCTATATGACTGGATTTCTAAAGAAGGGAACTTCCTTGTTCTCCAAATTTGTCAGTATTACTACTTTCTCTGAAACTATCTAGGAACCCTGACGAACTCAGAATAACAATCGCAATTATGCTAATCATTAGAGCCTAAAGAAAGCTGCATTTAGTGAAGAGCATTTCAAAAATGCGTTGCTCAAATAAAAACGGTATATACACTAATAAATATATACTTGTATACTTGTTAGTTTGTAAAATAAATCAATACTAGGTGCTCTAGCTGCCAAAAGCTTAAAATATAGTTAAGGAAGAATAGGTAAAGGAAAGTTAAATAGTATAATGATTTTAATGAATCCACCTAATGTCATTTCAAGAGGTCATCTAGCCATTAATAATAATTGAAATAAATCTGCCTTTATTGCTTTTAAACCTCTTTTGTTTGTTAATTAATAATAGAACAAATTTGAAAGAAAATTAAATAGTATTATCACACTCTTTTCGGAAGGACAAGACACAACTGAGATAAAAATGAGTGGAAGATAAAAATACACTCATGTCCATAAATTAAGAATAATTCGGAGTCACGCGGAAATCGAACTCTAAAATAAATATATCACCTGTAAAATCACTACACACATCTTCAAGGATCATATGCAAATTTCAGGAAGTAACCAGATGACACCGATGGTACGTCACAATGACGAGAGTGTAAGAGGCATATATAAGAGTGCATATATAAGGAATGCAGGCAAAGAAGTAAAATTGTTCGCAGGCGCTTTATAAGCATTTCAGTGCAATAACCAAATAATTATGACACAAAGGACGCATTTGGATGATTTCTTACGTGGTAGAATAATCGGCCGCCTGGAATGTGGGCGTACCCAACTGGAAGTATCAGACGAACTTGGAATTGCCCAGAGTCTCATCTCCAGGCTTTGCCAACAATTCCAAGATGATGGTAATATGAGTAGACGTTACAGCACAAGTCGCCCCAGAGTTACAACGCCGAATGAGGACCGGTATTTGACAGTTACTGCCAAAAGAAACAGGCGGAGGCCAGCCTCAGACCTGTCTCGTCAGCTCTCTTCAGCCACTGGTACGACAATTTCAAGGCAGACCGTGTACAGACCCTCGTAGACCTGTCAGATGTGTTTCACTTACTGCAACTCACTGTCGCCTGCGGTTAGCCTGGAGTAGAGAGTATGCATTGTGGACACCGCAACAGTGGGCTTGTGTGATGTTTTCCGACGAATCCAGGTTTAGCTTGCAGTCTGATTCTCGCCGGACTTTCATATGGAGAGCTCCAGATACCCATTACCACCATGAAAACATTACTGAATGACAATTTTACGGTGGTGCAGGAGTGCTTGTTTGGGGTGGAATTATTCTGGGTTCCTGAACTGACCTGCATGTTCAAATTGGAACCATGACAAAGCAGATCTATCGGGACGTAATTCTGGAACAACATGTACATTTGTTTCGGGGTGACATGCGCGCACAATTTGTGTTTATGGATGACAACGCCCGTCCTCACCGTGCAAACATCGTAAGCGAATGCCTTCAATCGGACGCACGTGTGGGACATGCTTGGCAGACGAGTTGCAGCCCGTCAAACTCCTCCTACATGTCTACTGGAACTTCGGAGAGCATTGCTTTTTGAGTGGTGTAATGTCCCCCAAGATCAGATCGATAATTTGACAGCACAGCATGCCTAGGCTTTGTACGGACTGTATTGCATCGTCTGGAAACATACAATGTATTAACAATCATACCAACCATGTAATATTGGTTTTTTGTAAATGTTTTTTTTTTTGTAATTTGCTCCAGGGAGAAAAAATCGCTAATTTTTTTAATTATATCAAACATATAGCATCTTTTTTTGCTCTGTACCTTTTGTTTAATAAATAAGCTTTACAAATAAGTCAAATTTGTTTTGATTCTAACTCTAATAAGCTAATTCTTTTTCATAATACCAGCAACAATGGCATGCAGTTTTTAATTATTTTCGTCTTTCTAACTAAATGGTCGTAAAAACTCAAGTTCCACCTAATATTTCACCTATGTTCCATTTTTGTCGATTAAATGGGGCAAAAAAATTATCATAATCAATCAGAAATCAATAACGCGAACAAACATACACACACACAAACAGACGTTCTTCTTTATATGTATAGATATTGTAAAACTTACAAATCTTTGATTAACAAACTCTACGATTTGAAAACAAGCAGTACCAACACTTTTCGAAATAAAGCACTTTTATCTCCAACGCGCGACGCTGTTGCCACTCGGAAAAATGAGTGCGAAAAATAAAAAATTATTTCTGCTGATTAAAGTCGTACGAAGATGAGAATAGCCGAAATGGCTTCCCATGAATTTTTGGAATCTGAAATAATGTATTTAATGTTTGGCAATGCTATTTTTATTTCGCCATAAAACATCGAAATTTTTTATTAAAAAATTCAAGGATTTGAAAGCAAGCAATGGCAACAACTTTCGAAATAATGCAGATTTTCATCTCCAGCTTGCGAAACTGCTGCCACTCGAAAATATGAGGGCGAAAATTATCGTTTTCAGACTTTTAATTAATATCTCTGATTTTAGCTAATGGTTTTTGGAAAAAAAGTGGACGTCGACCTTTTCCAGGACACAGAAAAGAATTATCGAAAGTTTGGCGATGATAGCTACGGTAGTGACTGAGTTATTAGAGGGCGAAACAAACAGACTTTCTTCTTTATATATATATAAATAGAGATTTGAATTTTATTTCATAATGTTCTTTTAATGAATCAAATCGTCAAATTTTGACCTTAAACAAATTGGCAAGCAAACGTTTAAAATTACCTTTTGAAAGATGTTTTTTGTTGTACTTGACACCCACCAAAATACAACCTGACGTGCGTATTCGATTACCTAGTCGATTAATTAGAGTATCAAGGGCTTACTGATTATTTAATAATGAAGAATTTGTATGCATGTAGGCATCTTTGTGTGTTACTCGCGTTGAAGAAAAACGGCGACACATAGAGCCACCAAATTTTGAACACTTACAGATTTCCACCCGAACATGTGCGGCTAGAAGCCCGAATTTGAATTTGGTTTTTATTCATTGCATATTTTGTGCCAATTTAAAGAACTTTTGATTAAAAGTTCTACGATATAAAAACTTTAGCAGGCCACTTGGAAAGGCGTTACCATATTGATGTTTAGAACGTAATTGAAAAATTTGGCGATATGAGAGAGATCCTTCGACAAAATGCAATGTACAGTGGCTCCCAAAAGGTTCGTACACTTACAAGTTTTAGTGAAATATTACTTTTATTCATTAATAAAAATTAGTATTTGAGAATGAAAATTTTTTAATATCTATCAATTTCTCTAAGCAAAAGTGTATTAATTATTTTATGAACATATTAAACATTTTAAGGAAAATCGATAATAAAAAAGTAACAGAAACGGGACTTCACAAAAGTCTTCGTACGCTTAAAAGCATATCAGTAGTATTGTAGTATTTCTGTCAGTTAGTATTTTGTAGTATATTCTACAGCATGTATTGCAGCTTTCAAACGTCTAGGCATAGAGTTCACCAGTTTTATGTAATGTCTGCATCAATAAGCCTCCATTCTTCCTTCATTGCTATTTTTAGTTTAGTTTTGGTTCTAATAATGTGTCTTCGTACTCTAACCTCTAATTAGCTCCAAATGTGTTCTGTTGAGCTTAAATCTGGTGACTGAGGTGGTGTTTTCAGAACTTATGCGACCAAAAAGGCTAACGTTGAGAGGCGCGTGCTTAGGATCGTTAGCCCGATAAAAAATAGTTGTTTCCAGTACCCAAATTTTGGGAGGATTATTTCAAATTATCTTTTTAAATATTTCAATAAAGAGCAGGGTTCATTGCTGATGGTTATTACTGATTTCATTTCAGTAAAGATAACGTATTTGAAGATTCATTAAATTTATATGTATCCATCTGGTAATTCTTTACCTGGAGAAGAAATGGTTAAAACTTAATATAGAAGGAACAAAAATTTTCAATTTAGTCCCAACATTTCCTTTTTGACTTTATGTATATATATATATACACTGACTACCAATAATTATTTGGACATCTGTGATAGAAAAGAAAAACTAACTTTATTCATAGAGCCTCCACGAGAGGTAATTACAGCGTGGACCCTCCGGGGCATAGTTTCCACAAGTCTTTGTATGACAGCTAGCGGTATTTTCTTCCACTCGACTTGGGGAAGACATAGAAGTTCCTTCACCGATTTTGCACGGCTAGTGCACCCCTGAATACGGCGATGCAACTCGTCCCAGAGGTTCTCGATAGAGTTCAGGTCTGGACTCTGGGCAAGCCTGTCTATTCGATGAACTCCATTGGCACCATACCAAGCCTTGGTTAACGTCGAACAACTGGCATTGTCGTCCTGAAAGTAACAGGGGTCCAACCCGTAAAACTGCCACAACGTAGGAAGCACATTGTCATCCAAAATAGTGCAGTAGGCATCGGAGTTGAGCTTACCATGAATGGGGACCAAGGGTCCCAGCCCATACCAGGAGAAACACCCCCAGACCATAATTCCACCTCCGCCGAACTTGACTGTTGGCACAATGCATTCTGGCAGGAGACGTTCTCCAGGTAGACACCAGACCCAGACCCTGCCATCCTGAACGGTAAAGGGTGAACCTTGATTCGTCACTCCAAAGAACCCGTTTCCACTGATCTACGGTTCAATTTCGATGTTCTTTGCACCACATTAACCGAGCAGCGCGGTTGGACTTTGTGATCAAAGGCTTATGGGCAGCAACACGAACATGAAAACCAAGCAGACGTGCTTCCTTACGGATGTTATTCATTGAAACAATACTCCCGGATACCCGTTGAAACTCCTCGCGGGTGAGGGCCATCGGTTGGGTGCGGTTCTTCCTAATTTCTCTGGACAGCTATCGCCGGTCTCTATCTCCCAGTTTCGTTGGTCTGCCGACTCGGGGCACATTCCGACAATCACCGCTCACTTTCCACTTCTTAATCACATAGGCCACTCTCGATTTTGGGTACTTCAGATCGCTAGATATGTCCCTTAACGATCGGCCACATTTGTGATACCTGATAATTATACCTTTCTCGAAATCAGAGAGCTCCGAACTGCGAGGCATCTTGCATGCGACTAAAGCCGATGCTGTTTCCTACACGATACATACCGGCGGAGTCCGTGACGTACCTTAGGACCGCAGATATCATCATTTGCATAGGTGTCCAAATACTTATTGGTAGTCAGTGTATATATATGTGTGTGTGCGTGTGTGTGTTTGTATATATAGGTATATATTTGGTATTTCGCAATAAAAAAGGAGACGCGCAACTAGATGTTAATACAAAATTTTATCATTCCACTATTAATCCTTTTTGATGTATAAAAGAATGTATATACGGACGTACAGACGTCACGAAAAAATCCATTTTACAGTCCAGTTTGGAGAAAAAAGATTTCTTTGTTGTATGTAGAGATGTTAAGCAACAAAAAAATCAAAAGGGATTGGGAAAAGGTCAAAATGGATATTTCTGTTTAAATCTGAATCCCAGAATTGTTCGCGATTACAAGACTTCTTTTATTTGTTTCGGCTTCAGTCAAAAACATCGCTGACTAACACTATCAGAGAAAACAACCTAAGACAAAAACGTCGTGGTACAAACATCGTGGGGATAAAAGAAATCAGTTTTAAACTTACATTATTAATTAATAAATGCCATTAATTAATTAATATGTCTTTTAAATTTTTATTGGTAATTTTTCATAAAATATAGTATAATTTAAAAAAAATTGGAAACAGAAAGTGAGTAACACTTGAGGCGCCTGTATTAAAATTCTTTATTTAACTTTCAAATTGTAAAACTATTTTCTTTCACCTTTGTTAATCTGACATTCTTTTAATGAAACTTCAATCTTGTTTTGTTTCAGTTTTTCATCTTCTTAAAGTGCCGTTAACGTTTTGATGTATAGCGTGCAGTTAATCATTTGGATATCGATTTTTTAGTTGTGAGAAAATATATCAACTAAATAATATTTCAATATAGGATTTAAATCCTATTAACCACTACATTAATTTTCTACCCATTTTCAGTTTTTAAATGTTGAAGTTTCTTTTTTACTTTCTCAGCATATATTTATTAATTAATACCGAAATATGAAATATAAAAATAAAAATAATCCTAATACCTTCTTACGCTAACAAATCACAATATGAATATGCATTTACAACTTTTAAAGGCCTGAAAAATGCACGTCTATCGCCAGACGTGCATTTTTCAGACGTGCATTTATCCCATGCAATGATTTATAAGAGCTTTACTTTTTACCACAACATTTTCGAAGACGATGTTTCTAAATTGAAAAGTTTTAGAATCGTTTTATTTTCGACAATGTTTGCTTCTTTTCTCCTAGGCTGTTTTCAACTACGACGGTTTCACTTTGTGTTGTTTTTTCTGCAATGTTTTCGTCCGCGATTGATGAAAAATTCACGTTTTAGCACTTTTAATTTTAAAATATCGACTTCGTAAAAATTACGAAATCAAACCTTTTATACGTTCCTCTCCTTATACTTAGATTTAGCAAAATATTGTGCTTGTTATAAAAAAGAAAACACAAAGGTTTGACTCCCGTACGACAGAAATTGACCGACATATTTAATTTCAAATCAGCAAATTTTGACGTCAAATTCAATTTCTATAGAGAGGAGGGCTAGCAAACAAATTCAAATAAGTCCAAGTTGAATCCCCTCCCTTAAGCTATTAAATGATACTTTTTTTTATTTATTAATATATTTAATTTATAGCTTTATTAAATTTGGTATTCGGAAACAATTTTCACTCAACTGATTTATAAGTTTTCAAAGCCTAAAAGTATATTATTATTGTTCCCTTGTATTTTGGTACTTTAGAATCATTAATTTCATAATCGTAATTCATTAAAGTGCAAATATTTTTTTATTTAATTCTTATAAAATTACGATTTGGCTACGTGCCCGTACTTAGGCCTGTCATTGTTTCCTAAAACAAGAATTCTATAAGACTCTATTAGTAAGATCTCCATTTCGAAAATCAAAAATTATATTTATCAACATTTTCAAAATAATCTATTTAGAAATGTTCGTTAAGTTATTTCTTAACATCAGAAACTTTTTTGCGAAAGGATATTTTGCTAAAGGATATAACATATTTTTAGTTACATACGAATGAAAACATTTCGCTTTTCCTTTGACGTGCGGCCCCTGAATATGACTCTCGATTTTTTCCTATAAAATATCTTAATTAACTTATGGCTTGTTTTTGATAACAAGTGCAAAATGCTTCGAAATATAGGAACCGAAGGAATTAGTAAAGATTAGATTTGACATTTTAGGCAGTTTTTTTTAATTTAAAAGTGCGAAAACATGAATCTCTGCGTGATTTAAAACCTTTCCGTAATAGTAAGTACATGTTTTTGACCAATGGTTGCGAAAATAAAGATCGGGTAACGAATCTGTAAAGACCGTGTATAAGATTACAAAAATAATCAAGATTATTATACCTGTAAGTCGTTAAAATAGCTTAAATATTTTAACAGGAAATCTATATCTTGTTGTGGATATTTCGTAAATAAATGTATGGCTGTGACCCAAATATATCTTTTTAATTCTGCCGTCAATGAGTTAGAAAAGTATTAATAAAATTTAAACATATAAATTTTATCGACAAAGGATTTGCATGTTTCCCTGATGCAGCATTAACGTTACAAGTGATAAAATTTGATATTAAAATAGTTAGTTGTGAAAATGTTAATTTTACTATCGCCAATGTTGCGTTGAAATCTATTTTTAAAGAATTAAGAAATTATAATGCAGTTTTCAGTTAGAAAATTAGAAATATTTTTTGAAGCACTGTTTAAAAAACCGAAGATTTTATTCTGATGCTGTAAAATATTCTTTTAATCTTGACCACGAAATTTGAAAGGAAAACTAGCTTCATCAGTAGCTAAGAGAGACTGCTGAATACTGGTAGCTCAACCGTAGTTCGAACGCAGACAAAAAAGATGGCTGAATGTTTGGTTTTCGCGGTTTTTCTCATGTGTACTGTGAATACAAGTTAGCTTTTCTTAGAAAGTTCAGGCTATAAGCATCTTTCCCCTTACATAGATAGATCTTGAGTGCCTTACCACATTCAAATAATTAATCTGAACTTTGAATGGCAAAGTTTATGGAACCTATACTATTAAAATCTAGGCCCTTCTGTCTGTTTGTTTGTTTGTAATATCATCTCCTCTGGAACGGTGAGGAGTTGAGTTTCGAGAGAAGCAGCTCCCTGATTCCAAAAATTCGTGGGAAGTCCTTTCGACCATTCTCATCTTTGTGTGACTTTAATCAACCGAGATATTAATTAAAAGCACTGAAAAGGCTAATTTCCCCACTCATTTTTTCTAGTGGCAAAAATCTCGCGCGCGACAGATAAAAATGCTTTATTTCAAAAAGTGTTGCCACTGCTCACAAAATCGTAAAGTTTTTTTAATCAAAAATGTGTCAGTTTTACAGAATATGAAAAAAAATTTTTTTTTTCCCATAAGGGATTCAGAACATGATTTGAAAAGTGATAGAGACATTCAAACTCATCCGACGCAAAATACCATTAGACATTGTAACGCCTTTGCCTTGCTACGCTACCAACATTTTATCAGTAAAAATTGTAAAGAAAGCTCGCGCATAAAATGTCCGTGCTTGGAGATGCATGCGATGCTGAGTTATTGAAACGCTTTGAAATCGCTGAGTTTGTTAATTAAAATTCATTAAAGTTTTTCAAAATATGAAATAGATAATAAAACAAATTCCAAATTTGGGAGATGCTTATATTCGAGTGGAGGACTACGTTATTCAAAATTTGATGTCTCTAGGTACTGTTGTTTTTTCATAACGCGAGAAACATAAATACGTTCATGCAGATACTTCATTACTTAATTCTTTAAATATAATGCAGGATTCTAATATTTGGTATCAACAATTTGAAAAGGGGTTCAGACTTTTATAGTGAAATAACGAATAATGCCAAAACGAAATTAATAGCCCTTCTGGGCAAATTGACCCTTTGAGCTAAAAAATATCTGAAAGCTTTCAAATTTTATACTATGCCCAAAGGGCCTTTTTTCATTTACACGTACACACGCGTTTCGAGAGTATTTGAGCTAAAAGTATTTTAAAACATCACATCTTTAGAATTTCCGATAGACACTCTCACGTGTTGGAGATATAATGTTGTTAAATCGCTAAAACGTTACTAGTTTTAATTTTTACCACTTTTAAACTTTTTAAAGTCGCCCAACCAGTATAGTGGTTAGCATTGCTGACTGCCGTGCCGAAAGGCTTGGGTTCGAATCCCGGAGAAGGCATGGATGTTTGTAAATGTATAGTGTCGGGGCGGCATGGTGGCACTTTAAATATGCGGCGAGCCGAAAGTCCTCTCGTGTGGATTGGTGGGAGAGGAGAGGGGTGGGAGACCCCAGGATTCCCCCCCGTGGTGCTCTCCCTCAAAATTGGGGGTGGAAAATAGAAGTCCAACCTCTCTTCGGAGTAGGCTCTGGCAATCATTCTTCCATATGGTAATGAACACGACAACAACAAGAAACTTTTTAAAACTCTAACCCACTCTGGTGCCGGACAAACTAAAATAAATAACTTACTACTAAAATTCTTCTAGTTAGAAGAGGAGGAAGGAACTGGTTGATTGACTATCTCAAAAAATAATATTAAAATAACTATTTCTTAAATCATTTAACTCACACAAAGCAAAGCAAATTCATCTTAATAAATCTCAACCTAAACAAAAAACAAGAAGGAATAAATCTTCTCTGGTACTCGGTAGAACTGAATACTATTTCTTAATCAAAACATTTCTAAAATTCCCTCATTTCAAAATTAACTCAAGAGCACAAGTTCGAATTCATTAAACCAAACCTCTTAAGCACCAGAGAAGAAATATTCAAACAGAATCAATCAGTTTCACTAAGGAAAATCAGGCACTAGTTTTAATTTTCCTGGTACCTAAAACAAACATTCAAATATTCAATAAGATGTGGTTAGTACATATTTGCTAAAAACAGGGCGCGTTGTGAGTACCCTAAAATGCATAAACATTTTTCAAAACCCCAATAAAATCTCCATATTTCTTAAAAGCCTTACGGCTCAAACAAATGAAGTGACTAAACAGACCAACTACGTAACACAAGAAAACAAACGCAAGTAATAACATAAAATCAAACTTATTTATTAATATCTTGGATATATTGATAGGATAGCTGGCTAGACTTCCCTTACATACAACAGCAATTAATATTCTACATTAAATTTCTCTCAAGAGTCATTTATCAAGATCAGATTTTGATATTTAACATAATAACGATTAAGTCGATGACACTAGAACATTAAATTAAATATTTAAACTGGATTTCATACAAACTAATATAGAAATTACAATTAACATAAATTTCATATTTTATAGACAATAATTTTAAATTCTCCTGAAAGGCACAAAAATTTCTCTAATATCGAAAACTTGACAAACACTATAATGGTACCAATAAAATATAAGGTAATTCCCTAATTAAGTTGGTGAAAGAAAAATCTTAATCCTTAACTGAGTTTTCAGTCACTACTTAAAATACATATATATACATAAATGAATCATATCACTAGTCCACCATGGAATTAAGATAGGCAGAGAATATAGAGAGAGAGCCAAAAATAATTTAAGATTTCACTCACAGGTGAAAGACAACTTTTCCGTAAAAGACATAATTTTTTTTTGTGCAACTACTGGGAATTCTGGTAGTCAGTCGCCCATGAACTCTGGTACTTAGTCACCCATAAACTCTCGTAGTCAGTCGCCCGTGAACTCTGGTAGTCCGTCACTCATAAACAACGTAGAATGAGCATCACAATTTTCGAGAATAACTGTTCCACACCTCCGGAAAAAGTGCATTATTTTTTCTGATGCTGGGAAAACAGTCGGGAACTCGGGTAGTCAGTCGCTCGTAAACTCCGTAGAATGAGTATCACAAATTCCGAGAATAACTATTCCACACCTCCGGAAAAGCACATCATTTTTCCCCTGGCTTCTACAGCAACGCAGAATCTCCTCAGCTAAAAGCCGCGTGTGCTGTCCGCAAGCACGAGCCCGCCCGCAAAAGCGAAGCTCGGCCGCAGGGCAAACGCCCTTTATATCTCTGAATATTTCTCTTCTCTAGTTGTAACGTACTCAAAAACTGACTTTTAAACTCGTGCAAGAACCGAGGAAAATTCGGTTTCTCCTCCTATAAGGTATTACTTGTCAAAACGTAACGCATAAACTTAATTCTCGCCACCCCGAGACTTTCACTATAATTTAACTGAACAAATTCACCCTCAAACTAATCAAAATAAAGTCATTGTCCACAGTCGACGGTTGACCATCTACAAAATGACTCATCCTAACACGTGCGAAATTTTGAGACTAAACATTTGACTCCCCTTGCTAACAAGCTGAAAAATCTAAGGAGAAACAACAAAAAACTGCCCTTTTAAGATCCAATGTACAATCACTCCTTTCTTCCGAAGTTATATAAGCAAGTTAACATTTACAAAGCGTGAGTGCAAGTGAATGCCGGAAAGTCAATTACGATATCCATTTTACTGCTTCGTAACAAAAGACATGGGAAGCAACGCTATACTGCCCTCAGTTCCAACTGTTATCTTAAAAGCTATTTCAACAGATGTTACTTCCGTTAAAAGATGCTCCCTTTCTTCGTTAGAAAATTGGACCGTTGAAGAAAAATAATTGCATAAAGATTTTAAATACACTCTTTACAAATATATATGTTCAGTAGGCTCTTCAGAATTTCAAATTTAAAAAAAAATACAAAAAATAAATAAATAAATAAATAAAATAAAATTTTTAAATAATTGATTACATAAATGACTAAACACACTTAAATTTGGCGACACAGAATTCGCGACACAACAATGTTATGCCCCTGCTCGCTTTGAATGCGTTGAGTTTTTAATAAAAAAATCACTAAAGTTTAACAAAATGTGAAATAGATAATAAAACAAATTCAAAATTCGGGCTTCCAGGTGACTATATTTATGTGGAGGACTGCTTTATTCAAAATCCAGGTGACCATACTTATGTGGAGGACTTCAAAATTTGATGGTTGCAGATACAGTTGTACTATCACAATGCGAAAAACATACATACATTCATGCAGATTTTTCATTGTTTAATTTTTTCAAGTATAATACAAGACGATAATATTTGGTGGCAAAAATTTTAAAAGAAATTCAACACTTTTAGTGATACGACACAAAACTCGCTTTCGAAACTAATAGCCCTTCTGGGCTAACGCCTTATTGGGCTAAAAATCTGAAGATTGCAGATTTCAACAGTCGCCCAAAAGAGTTTGTTAAGTCTTTTTTGTGCTGTCCTCAAACTCGCAGTTTACCAGAATGTTGTTGCACTCACTCCTGCTAACCCTTTTTTTTATATTTTTTTTATCTATTTAACTTTACTCGTAAGAATCATTTCCTTTGCACTTAGGCCATATACAATTCAACAGCAAAATCCCCAAAATTTTAAAAGCACCGTAGCAGATAGGTTTAGAATTCCCGATGCAGTGTCAAGTGTTGGCATATATGTTTCTGTTTTTTTCACTCTTTTCTCAATTTACCATACCAATATTCAGTTTCCTTAGTAACACAGCTTACGAAACTTTTTTTTTGTCTTTTTATTACTAACGTTTAGTGTGTCACCTTTATTTATTATATATCACGTTCTTCGCACTTAAATTCTGAATAAATTAAATTTAATAGCAAAATCAAAAAATATTTAAAAACAGCATATCTTTAGAATTCCCGATAGACAGTCTCCTGCGCTGGAGATAAAAATGCTTTGTTTCGTACAGTGTTGCCACTGTTCGCCTTCAGTTCATTGATTTTGCTGATAAAAAATTCATTAAAGTTTTACAAAATACGAAATAAATAATAAAAAGTATATGAAGTCATTCAATGAAAAACATTGAATATTCTAATTAGATAACGCCTGAATTAAGTACTTTTTTATTATTTAAGCTTTAATTTTCAATGAGGATAAAAACCATTTTGTTCCATTAGGAATCGATTCTGATAAATGAACAAATTAATTATATCAAGTTTTCAGAGAAGAAATTAAACATTTTGAGCAGGAAAATATAGGAGATATTAAAACGGTATACATTTTCCTAACGACAACCAAATCAACAAGTTCAGTACTCTAGAGGGCTTTCTAAGCGATTGTATAATCATACCTGCAAAAAGTGAAAAATGTTTTCAGTGTTTTCGTGATAAAGACCTATATATACGTATATATATATACTTTTTATCATATCGCAAAATATTTCGTTACGTTTTATATTTATAATACATAATTTTATATTTTATACTCAGAATTTAATTTGTTTTCATACATTTTTTTAGCGCCTAATAAATTTTGAAGAAAACTTCTGCAATTGCATTATCTACCTTTACATTTTTTAAAAAGAATTTTCAAAGAATATTTTTTTAAAAGAAAAAAGCATCTGTAAATTAGCGGTAAATTTGTTTTCAATGGCAATTTTACCGAATTAATTGTAACTGAAAAAATCGGTAAATTTATAAAGCCTAGATAACGACGATAAGAAAGCAAAATGTGATTCTTTTTGCTTTAAAATCTGTATCTCAGTAAATATACATAAAAGTGAATTAAAACAGATAGGAAACTTTTCGAGTTATTATTGACAACATGAATTTGAGCTGACATTGAATATATCTGGAACTGCCATTCTGAAACAAACAGTCTCCGTTAAGCCAATGACGCCAAGGGGTGCGATAAACATTCGATGCTAGAGGTCGTACGCGCTGTGCGACGAAGTATACGTTAGTTGCACAACAAAATAGCAAAAGAGAAAAGAAGGAGGAGGAGGAGGAAGAAAATTCCTGGCAGCGCGGAGAACTGGAATATCGGGCCAAGACGTAATTTGGAGCTCAGGGTCAAAACGAGCGAAATCTTACTTATCGTCAGTGTCTATCCTAGAAACCAAAACCAAACCTAAATAACGCTTTTGTTGTGATGGCTCCTAGAGGTGCTAGCACTTGGCGAAGACCATACACCTCCATCTACAATGACAATTATCGATACGGTACTGGCTTGTACTCGGACACACTATCGGACATTGAGAAACGATACTCCGAGTCACTGTCCAAGACCCAGCTTCGCTCTGACAGACCTGATCTGGCATTCACGACGTTCTCCGGCTCCAACTTGACCTCCTCTGCTGCTCCAGGCGGGGACAGCAGTGGTAACACCAGGGAAGGCCGAGGATTCACCAGGCAAACTTCTGTTCCATCTTCTTTGAAAGACATCATCAGAGATTCGACATTCGAAAGTAAACTTAGTACAACTCTAAACTCCTCGTATGCTTTGGATGAAGAGGTGCAAGATGTCATCAACAGCAGAATTGAGCAGAGAAAACAGAAAATGCTGGCCCGCAGCGCAGAGGAATCCAACAGGAACAAGTTGTCCAGGAACACCGAGGAGACCACCAAGTCCAAGGATCTGTGTCTGTATGATGATGCGTCCTTCTGGACCCTCCCCAAACCGACGGCACCCCTGAGCAACGAGAGCGATCTGGATACGACGAGAAGCAAACGAAAAATAGGAGGCAGGCTTTCACCAACTAATGGTCCAACATCTTCGCGCTGGAGAGAAAAGAGGTGAGAAAAAATCAAATCTTTAACCTAAAAAAGGGGGGGGAGAAATAGACTACACGTTTTTTTCCAAAAACACTCGTAAGAAACCATAACATTTTTTTTCCCTTTTTGTAGAATTTTGTTGCAGACCGAAGCGTGATTTTCATTTTTTTTGCACTAAGTACAGAAAGTATTGTAATCGCGAAAAATTTAAGGTATCATAGTATTTCAACGAAAATATCTATTTTGACCGTTTTCGGATCCATTTAGACTATTTTTTCTTGCTTAAGGTCTGCACGTACGGACAAAATGAAGGATTCTTCTCCCAAACAGGTTGTGCAATGTATTTAAAACTGATTCAAAACGTACCTACATATCTCGCATAACTCAAAACCGACCAGCAGTCGAACGTAGAAATTGTGTATATAAGACTGCTATAACATCTAGTTGTATATCTTCCTTTTTTACTGCAACGGGCAGTGCCAAAAGTATACATATATATAGTGCTTTTATTTTTTGCAATTTGCCAGTGTGCTTCTGATTTTTTGGTTTTTGCATGTGACTTATTCCGAATTGAGCATGGGATAAGTTTTAAACTTATTTTTATTTTATTTTTCATTATTACTACCACTTGTTGTTGCTATCATCGCGCACTTGAATTAGGTTCTGAATTGTTTTTTCTTTTGTATTTATTCATTTACGTATAGAATTTTAATCTTCGAAAATTATGTATATTAAATTTTAAAAAAGATAAATTATAAAATTTAAAACAAATAAGTTGAAAGTTGAAATTTTTTGCGAAATGTTTCGGAAAAGTTTTTATAAATTTTCAGAAGTTTCATATTTTTTAAATGAATATTTAGATTAACTATTCAAGTTAATTCATCACATTTGAATGCTTCAAATCAACTTTTCAGTGGATAATAAGTTAAAACGTTGAAACCTGAACAATTTAAAAGCCCTAAATGCACATTTCGTCCCATATGATGTTTTAAGTATAATTTATAAGGTATATCTCCCACATTCTTAGCGTGCCTTCGTGGTGTAATGGTCAGCACACTGAGCCGGTATTTCAGAGGTCCGCGGTTCGATTCCCGGCGAAGGCTTTGCACATTTTTCATCTCTCCGGCTTCTAAAAAACCTAATGTCTCTACAGTGGCGCCCGAACTAAAAGGGTTGTGGAGGACAGTGGCGCCACTAAAAGGGTTGTGGAGGATGTCTCTCCACACCCAGGATTTGGCGACTAGGTCCCCTAAAACCCTAGTCGCTCTTTAAAAAGGGGAGTATATAAGGTATATCTCCCACATTCTTAGCGTGCCTTCGTGGTGTAATGGTCAGCACACTGAGCCGGTATTTCAGAGGTCCGTGGTTCGATTCCCGGCGAAGGAATTGCATATTTTTCACCTCTGTTGGTTCGTAATAACCTAATGTCTCTACAAATTAATATAAATAAAAGGGAAAAAAATAAGAACAGTTCTATACAATTGCATTTACACTCTCTCTGTATATATATATATATAACCACCCCTTTACCTGGCTTATGCCCCTTTTCGGTCTTTATTTTTGCAATCATTGGTCATAGACATACACTTCCAATTACAGAAATGTTTTAAGTAACAAGCACATTCATATTTTAGCAATTTCAAATTTAAAAAAAATAATTTTGGACAGATAACGAAATCTAACTTTTAATGCGGTTTCCCTGTTCCTGTACTTACATTTGGGAAAGTTTTATACTCGTTCTCTTGAAAAACTAAAACTTTAAAAAGTTTGATTCCCGTACGACAAAATGTGACATGTAATTTCAAAATCTTCCCTTTTTAATGTCATTTTCAACTTGCCTCAAGGGATCGGTTAATTAACTTAGAATAATATGAGGAAATACGTTTAAATATAATGCAGGAAAAAATTTATGTAATTTAATAGACCGTGCAAGGAAGTCATGTAGTGTCCACATCAAATATTTTAGATGAATATTACAATTAAATTCACCAGTAAAAGTTCCACTCACACTATTTCCTAACCAAATTGAGGTTCCAACTGTATATACTAAATAATCCTTTTTAAAAATTATTGTGGTTTCTTATACTGCAATTAAAATTAATTTTAGACTTTTAAAATTTTAAATAGCATTTTAAAATACTTCAATTCTTGCAAGAGTACTAGCTTATTAACTTGGATTTGCTTACCAGCAGAAAGCACGCTAAAAGTGAAAAGGATTCATGGGCGATTTTCTAAAGAATCGGAGAACTATTAGTATCAGCTTTTCTAATCAGCTAATGCTCTTCAGTAAACGAATAACTTCCAATATACTCTAGTGATCTTACTCCTGCGAACAGCCTAGCAGCAAAGGCGTTTTGGACTTTTTCATCATGTCTAATGTGAACTCAATTTCTATTAGAGAGTCCTCTATAAAAACAAAGAAGACAGCTCTAAAAGCAAAGAAGACAGCTGTTGCATATTTTGCCTCAATTGATTAAGCAAATATGCGCATTAGTTAACTTTATAATTACTTAATTTTTATCATTGTGCAAACGATTTTTCACACAGCTAAATTATTTTCAGTTTTACTTACACAAAACTGTAGTTCTCGCGATTAAAGTAATAACTTTATTGCGACACAAATTTTCATGAATGTTTTTGAAAATTTTAAAGAATATACTAAGATTTCACAACACTAGCTTCTGTTAAAAACTTCTTCAAAATGTACTGCTTAGGAATTTTATTCCAAAATGCCGATTAAGAAATTGAATTACTCTAAATTTAGATAGATTTCTAAACATGATAAAGCGTCTTTTAACAGAGTTATACAAATTCGCTCGCGGACAAATGGTCCTTAAAAATATAAATAAATAAATAAATCTGAAAGGTTCCAAATTTGGTGGGCTTAAAAAAATGGTTGTTTTTAAGGGTTTTTAAGCTCTCGCTAAGCTCGCAGTCTACCAGTTTGTTCTTGCAATCACTCCTGCTAACGGCATTTTTTTTATCTCTTTAGCTTTGTTATTTAAGCATAGTTCAACAACAAAATGACAAATTTTTTAAAAGTGGCATAACAGCATATTTTAAATTCTAGATGCAATGCCAAATGTTCGCATACATTTTTACATTATCTTCACTCTTTTCTCAGTTCATCACATCAGTGTTCACTTTTCTTAGTACTAACAAAAAATATATTTTATCTTTTTACTATTATTTATGTCTTAACTTTGTTTATTAAATATCCCGTTCTTCACACTTACATAATATAACATTCAATTCAACAGCAAAATTAGAAAATATTTAAAAGCAGCAATCTTTGGAGTTCCCGATAGAATGTTAGAGGTTGTTATACATATTTTTAAATTTACTATATTATTTTTTTAAAAAAACTAGTCCTCAGGAAATAGTTTACATAAAAAAGAAAACGTTTATAATGAATCTAGTTAGTGTCGTTTTATAAAAATATTGAATATTTCTACTTAGGCATCTCTTGATTTTAATGCAGGTTTATTTAAATCAATCACATTAAAAAGCAGAAAAAAAAATATTCTTGAGAACTGCGTTTATTGCTTTTAAATCACTTAGTTTATTACTGAGTGCTCTTCCGTATTAAATTTGAAAGTATGTTAGGGTTTACTGAATGGCAATACGCTGATGCGTGTTAGATAAAAGTATTTTAATTCCAGCCGCGGCAACACATTCCTTTCATTTCTTCCGACTTTGTTAATTAAAATTTGAAGACAAATATGTTACGTTTTTCTGAATGGCAACAGTCTCGCGCCCTGAAGTTAAAAATACTTTGTAATATTATAGTAAATTTCGAACAGTGTTGCCACTGCTTCTATTAAGTTTTTCATAATATGAAATAAATAATAAAACAAATGTGAAGTTCAAAATTCGGGTAAAGAACTACGTTATTCAAAACTGGATGGCTTTAGGCACCGGCGTTTTTTCACAATGTTAAGAACATACACATATACATCACAGAATCGTCATTATTGAATTTCTTTTAAAATATTGCAAGGCTATAATATTTGGTGTTGAAAATTTGAAAAGTGATGCACCGTTTATAGAGAACTAGCGTAAAATTCCGTTTTGGACACATAGCCCTTTTTACGCTAAAAAGAGAAAGGAGAAGAAATAGAAAGAGTTCAGATTTTTGACAGTCGCCCAAAAGGGGTCTTTTAAAGTTTAATAGGATTTATCGGTAGAAATTACAAACAGAGATGACCCAGGAGGAAAGGCAAAACATTTTATAGGATACTAGTTGAATATATCGAGACTAACATCGGAATATTCTATATCTTCTATATATTTGAAAAGGGAAAACATGAAAAACAAAAATATACAATGTTCTTACTTAGATATATCGTGAATGGAATGCATTTTTATTGAAATCAGTCTGATTAGAAAGTAAGAAAATAATGATCTTAAGAACTTCATCTGTTGCTTGTAGCGTAGTTTGTTAATCCATAACAGACAGATTAAATTTGAAAAATAAATATCTTGCATTTTACCGAATGGAAACAGAGTCGAATGAAAAGTGAACAACGTATTGATAGAGAACGACATTTAAAGTGAATCAACGTAAAATCGTTGTTTCGAGATTATACTACATCACCTGGACTAAAAACAAAAGATTCTAAGTGCTTAATGAAGAAAATCTATACAAAATAATGAATAAAAGTAGTGACAAATCAGATAATAATCTAGATCTTAATTAACAATGTAAGAAATATTTCTAAAATTTCGCTTGTTTATAAATGAAAGTTTCCTCTAAAAATACATTGTATATTATCGTATTGTAATGACTGCGAATCTTTCCTAACGACTTCCCAACAAATTTTACTTTACTTTTCCTCGCGATAAAATTACTGCCCTAATCATGGCAGAATGAACACCATCGTGTCCGATGCTACCAACGCGGCCAAACTAGACAACAGAACTTAGGGGAAATAAAATTCTATAAATACCAGGCGACAGCATTCAGGAAAAACGGAGACTGTACTGGGCGGTAAAAATCTTAACTCCATAACTGAGTACTGTGAACAGTTTTAAACTAATAAAAAAAAATAAAGTAGCATACAAATATTATGTTGTAGATATTATTCCCATTTTATGCACCTAGTATGAAGAATGAAAATGTTATACGCATTTTTTCTGAATAATGAAACTCTCAAATAAATGATTCTTATTATATTTATAATACAAATTTTATGTGTAATTAATTATTTTATTTGCTAACAAAAAATGTTTGTAAATATTATTTAGATGTTGCCTGTTAAAGACTTGCAATTTTAAAGTTTTCCAATCAAGATTAAGGAAACAAAATTTTAAGACTCTTTTCATCAATTCTTAAATATTCGTTTTCAAAAATATATGAAAAAAATGAATAATTCTATTAATAAAAATGCCATACTCTGTTAGTAAAATATATAAAACACAATCTTTAATAGGTTTTGGTATTGTAGTTTTTGTTTCAAAGTACCAGGAGCTATTAAGTTTAATAATATGCTAAATATTTAATTTGGTATAATAACAGGGTTATTAAAATGAATGATAGCAACAAGTTTATTCCTAAACCTTACTATTAAATAATGATCAATATGTATGTATGTATATATGTATGTATGCATGATCCCCACATCGGGAAAAAACTGCAACACTACTACTCACTTTTGAACACATGTAGTTTTTCACACAAACATGTGCATCACAAAGCTCGAATTTTTAATTTCTAATTTGCTTTATATTTATTTCATGTTTTGTGTTAATTTAAGAAACTTTTCAGCAAAAACTCAGCAATTTAAAAATATCGCATTACCACTCTGCAAAATGTAAGGCTTTTTCATGTTTCACACTGACTCGAAAATCTCAGAGATTTAAAAGTCATTGTTACTATTTGACAAAACTCAATATGTTTCTCTTTCGAATTTCACAAAAATAATTTTCAATTTAAAAGAATGTTTCCCGCTGCCCGAATTAAGTACTTTTATCGTCTACGCAGCAGTGGCGTTGTTATTCAGCAAAGAACAAAATAATATTTTATTTTTATTTCAAATTTATTCTGCTATTAGCTAACAAACTAACGATTTAAAAACAATTTACACAAATTTATTTCAATTTATTATTTACTATCTAAATTATCATAAAACAACAGTACATTAAAATCATTACATATACTTTTCTTTTTCATAACTAGCCGTGTAAAATTGTTATCATAGAAAATAAAAAATGATTTCAACCAGCCCAGCTGCTGTGATTTCATAAAAGTATTGTATATTTCTAATGAAACATCCATAATTTACATACATTTTTATTTTAAAATGTAGAAATATATTGCGTTTCCCGCAGTAAAAATACACTTCTTCTATATACCTGAGCTTTTTGATTAGATTTGAAATATAAATAAATATCTTATGCTTCGCAAAGTGGTAACCCAAAAATCGCCGAGTTTGTAATTATAAGCTCATTAAACTTGCACAAAATCTGTATACATAAAGAGTATGGACCCGTGGATTGGTTTTTCGAAATCTTATGTGCAAGGTGACCTTCCTCTTGCTTTCAAGATCAAGTGTGCCAAATTTTCATCAAGGTCGGAACAAAACTATAGATTAGTATGAATTACCAATGTACGGACATTCTTCTTTACTTATTTACATAGATTTTAAAATTATGGAATTAGCTTGTATTTGTGATTAATTACATAAAATGAGTACGTATAGTTTTGACAATATACTGACATATTTTTTACGTACTGAAATTTAAAACAGATATAGAACATTTTTTACTTGGCTTTAAAGAGACATCAAAACAAAATTAATTTAGTAACGATTTCTTGTTCTCAGAACTCGTAACCATTAAAAGTTGGCGCACATTCATTTTGCTCGCATTTGTGCCAAAAGAACATGCGATAGATAGTGACAGATGGCTAAAAAAAAAGCGGATGTGATTTTTTTTGGGGGGGGGGAGCGTAGAACAGCACGCTTGTCGAATTCCTTTTTTGAAGAGATTTAAAGTGTGGTATACTAAAAAAATCGGTTTTTCGTTTTTTAGAGAGTTCATTGTTTGATTAACTGATCAATATTTCTGCACCTTGTTGAGAAAGTTGATGTTATTTCTTTTGCACTACATCCAAAACAAGACGTCATTTCACCATTCTTTTTCACACTAGAATAATGGTGCCCGAGCCGCAACTAGTCTGTTGTACGCAGCCTTCAAATTTCTTTCCTGAAACCCACTTAACTAAGGATAACTAAATAAAATAGTAAAAATGAAAGATCATGTACGAGTTTGTGACGCTGAAACTGAAAATGAGAACTTTCTGAATCGTTAGTTTAGGTTATATGAATATGACAAAGCACATCAGGCTAGCTGCCTTGATGTGCTTTGTCAACGGAAAGAATACCTTCGTAGAGGACTTTTTAAGAGGAATTGGCTCGTAGTCACGTTACACAGAAAAAAAGCACGGAAATCCACTTCGCAGTCAGCCTGTTCATGAGGGTTCGAGCGTAGGTTAAACTTCTGATATTCAGCAACCCTAACCGCTCGGCCACTTTTGAGGTCAAATTCGGTGAATCATTAAGCAATTTAGGTGCACATAACAGCTTATCCAAGAGAAGTCAATAAATGTCATGAAGGCCAAAATCAGCAAATCACTTACGGGTTTTGAAAAAACGAAAGTATTACAAATTAAACATAAATTGTAACAATTCTATATTAAGAATTATATTAGAATAATTATATTTTATTAAGAACTGTATACATATTCAGAATTACATAATAATTGTATTAAAAATTTTACAGTATTTATACATTTTCCTGTTCTGTTTGGAGTGAAACCCGAAAGCATCGAAAAATACGCGACTTTGATAGCTATTTTTTGTAATACTAGCCGCCTAAGATGGCTATTTTGAAAAAATAAATAAATGAATTACGATTTTAATGATTCCAACTAGCGTCATTTCTTTAAAATATATAAAAAATGTCTCTAATTATTCGTGATTTAAATCAATCGATTAAATAGAAAATATTGTTTAGAAAGGCGATAGCTTTTGAATCCCTTATTCTACAACAGGCAGATTAAATCTGAAAATTAAATATCTTATTTACAGAATGGCAACATTTTGGCTCGTGGAATATGAAAGTATTTTGTTTTAGGCAACGATAATATACAGTTTGTAGATAGCCAAACTGGACGCCAAACATTGATAGATAAATTTCTTATATTCTGCTGAAGACCAATACTTTTGCATTGGAGATAAAAATGTTTTATTTCGAACAGGGTTGCTACCGCTTGCTTTAAATCGCCTGCGTGTTAATAAAAGCTATGTGGACACCACAGGACTTCCTTGCAAGGCCTATTAAATTATTTACATATTTTTTTCATTTACATCATTTAAACGTATTTCCTCGAATACCATTACAGATATATTTCTCATTCAATCAATTCAGTTATTACTTTGCGGCAAGGAAAAATACATACAAACTCAAAACATCATCACTAAAAACTGTAAAATGCAGGAAAACCTTAAACGCCAAATACTGTTAAAAACAGTTTTTACACTTAAAATTAGAGTTTGTATGCAAAAACAAGCAATTTGGACACCGGAGAGGTGGACAAAATTTTAAGTTCCCAAAACTGAAAGTTAACTTTTGGTACAATTGTACAAAAAAAAAAGAGGCTGGCGTTGATACACAGCTGACTTAATTCAGTATTCTACTAAGAGTTTCAAATGTAAATAAATGGCTTAGCACTCATCAAACTTTTAAATTGTTGATAATTCTACAATCACCGCATGCAGATTAACTAAAGGTATAAAGCGCTTAACTAGAACATAAGAACAACATAACCCAGTCACTTTTAAAGCAAAAAATGCACAATTTACCAACATATCAGTATAAAAATACTGAACTCACCGAGCTAGGTAAGAGAATGGGGACAAATGTATATATACATACGCAGACGTTTCGTGTAGCCGATTGCAACCAAAAAGGGGGGATGCACAACTACGTGTTATAGCAAACAGATATACAAAATTTCAACCTTCTGCGACTAATTGTTTCTGAGATATGCGAGATACACACATGAGTACGCACGTACATACAGACATCCCGAAAAAATTCCCGTCTGACTCCATTTTAAATCCAATCTGCGAACCGCTTGGGAAAAAAATAGTTTTTTTGTTCTGTACGCACATACATATGACGCGCAAAAAAATCGTTCAAGGGGACCTCGAGAGCGGTCAAAAAGGATATTTTCGTTGAAATATGATACCAGAAATTTTTCGCATTAACAATACTTTATTTATTTCGTATAAGGAAGTAAAAATTCATTTAAATTCCTACAAAATATTCAATAAACGGAAAGTAAATTCGAAAATCGAAATTCGGGCTGCAAGGTGCACCTTTTCGAATAGAGGATTATGTGTATTCAAAATTCGGTGGCTCTATGAGCCGTCGTATTTGCACAATGCGAAGAACATACACACATACATAAACATACTGCTTTTAGACAGGTTCATCGTTATTTAATAAGAGAGATTAATTGGAAAATAAACTTCAAGATTTCGAAAGCAGCAACTAGATTTCAGTATATTTGCTCTTGCATTCTTAGTTAACATCAAGCATTGTATGAGAAATTGCAAATGAAATGTAAAAAACTGACACCAGACATCTACATCACTCCTTATAAGATGTAAAATTTCTGACTGAGGAAAAATTCATTAAATATACTACAATTAAAATTTTTCCCCATGTTTCGAAGATAAACTAGGAATGTAAAAATTTCATAAATTTTAGGGGTGTCTAATTTTGTCTGTATGTTCTTGTCCCCATAATTTCATAAATTAATTCAATCCATGTTTAAAATTACCATTTGTTTGTAATAAGTGTAATACCCGCCGAGATGGATTATATTTTTAGCCCAAAGGGACAATTTGCCCAGAAGGGCAATTTTTTTTTTTTTTTTTTTTCTTTTTGATGTTGCCACAAAAAAATTAGAGCCCTGCATTGTATTTAAATAAATTAAATAATGACGAATCTGCGTGAATGTATTTATATTTCTCACACTGTGAAAAAACAAAGGTACCTAGAGACATCAAATTTTGAATAACGTAGTCCTCCGCTCGGATAGGGCCATCTGGAAGCTTAAATTTGAAATTTGTTTTATTCTCCATTTCATATTTTGTAAAACTTTAAAAAACTTCTGATTAATAAACTCAACGATTTTAAAGCGAGCAACGGAAACACTGTACGGAAAAAAAATTATCTCCTGCGAGCGAGACTGTGTATCGGAAATTCTAAAGATATGCTCTTTTTACCTTATTATGTGATATTGCTGTTCAATTAAATTTTATGGTGTATGTGCGAAGAGCATGATATTCAGTAAATAAATGTAACAGACAAAACGTTAAAAACGGCCCCTTTGGTCGTAATATAAAATCTGAAAGCTGTCAGATTTTTTATTTTTTATTAGAGCATTAAATTGTTATGCTAAAGGGAAATTTATTTATTGCTCAAATTTTCTAAATACTTTGTTTTTAACTTCCAGTTAAACTTAAATTCGAGGATTAAATTCATCTCAGTACAAATATGACATTTTTCAAATGATACACTTAATTATTGCTGAGAAATTATTTTGATGACTTACTATTAGTATAGAATGTCATAATTTAGCATAATTTGTCAATGACAGTTTAAAATTTTAAAAGACAACCAAAAAATTAAGAAGTTGTCGTATTAGCTCTAACCCCACCAAAAAAAGTACTTTACAGTTCTGGAACTTTTTATACAATAGTAATCGTACAGTTCTTTTCAGTACGGCACATCACATTCGAAAGTTACCACTTGAAACTGCTAAGAACATTGAACACAAGGCAGTACAAAAAACATCAAGTGCGTAATCTCGCACAGTGATCTCTCAATACTCTGGGCTAAACCCTGAACTAAACTAAAAACTTCTCCAAATGCCGCTGATCGCCGCGACTGATACAGAATAATAGGTTCAGGAGGACAGAGCGTGCTATCTCCATTCTAATATAGTTTTCCGTCGTTTCCTGAGAAATTTCCGATACCTTAGACTTCCCGTAACTATTGGAAGGAGTGCAAAGTTACAGTTATATAGGGTCCGATACAGTTACATAGGGATCGAATCAAAATATCGCCAAATAATTGTTAAGTTTGGCGATTCATCGCCAAATTTGGCGACAAAAATTAATTGCCAGAACTATCTCTAGTTTTGAGATAGCCATTTACCTCAATATCAAATGATTTGAACCCTTGTAACACTTTTTCTGACGAAGTTTCGCATTCTTGAAGCCTCTGCTGCTCCATTATATAAGAGATACTGCTAGTTACATATTGTTTCGCTAAAATTATTTACATAAATACAAAATTCTTAACAGTATGTATGATTTACACAAAGCCAAATATTGTTGTAATTTAAAAGGAATAAAAATGAAGCAAATATTATTTGAAAGAACTTTAATGGCTGTTTAATATATACGTGGTACAATTCCTTTAAAAGGTTGGTGACTTTTGCTTCGAACAATGACTGACAGAACAAGAATTTCGTGATAAGATGCAAAAGTCTTTCAATGCCTCTAAAGTGTCCTCTTCTTTCTTCATTTGAGTCAATCTCGATTGCAAATTTAGACAGTTCCTATACTTTACTGAACAATTCGTTTAATCTGTTTTTTAAATTAAAGGCACTTTACCATTGTTGCTTTCACTGTCGACTGCTGTTCTTCCTCGGACCGAACTACCAGTTTCAGCTATTTTGCTGCTCGGCCGCTGGGGCGCAGTTTGTATGATTTCTTTGGCTTTATTTTCAATCGATTCGAATTCCTTTAAATGATAATGTTGTTATGACGATGATATTTTTTTTAATTTTGATTAATGAATGTTAAACTTCATATGAATTAAATTCTAGCATTGGGCAAATTAAGTGGAAAAAATTAAGATCACGTATACAAGCGAAATCGCATTCCGTAAATAAGAGCTGGGCAAGAGTTTACTGCATTCAGAGTTAGCGAATTTTATATTACTCTTACCATTGTCTTGAGTTACTTTTGCCACTTTGTATCGGATTGGAATACTGCAGTCACAAAGGTGCCTGTGCACGAGACAGTATCCCTGTGATTACTTTGTTTTTTCGAATCATGTCAGTTCAAAGAATGCTCATTATAGCAAGTCCCTTTCACGGAGTTTACATTTCAATAGTCGTCATAAGTACTAAAAGCAAGCAACTAGTAATTGCTGCCCTTTAGGCAATATTAAGTATCATCTAAAGAGTTTTATATTACAAGCATCATATATATATATATATATATATATATGATGTTGTAGAAAATGTAAAGGAAATCTCCTAGGATTATCTTCTAGGAAATTCGGAGTGAAATTTAGAACGCAAATGTGCACTATTTTAGTAAAAATTGGCAATTTAGAAAGCTAACGTGCACTATTGTGATAATAAATAATTGGAATTTATAAATAAATACACTGGAGTGTCAATTAATGTAAAAGAGAACAATAAAATTAGACAATTATTTCTGATTCCATGGTAAGCTCCCGACTTATCAAAGGAATTGGAATCTCTGCATACAACCATCAACAATTCATGAAAAGCGCGTCATCTCGCATATCTGAGAAAACTTTTCTGGAAAACATTTTTTTGGAAAATCTGGATTATTTTCTATCATAATCCTAACACATTCATTACTAATTAAAGAAAATTTTCCAATGAACTCCTTAGCTAACTTCTAAGCTGCACACCATTCAATTCGTCACATAATATAAAAAGATGCATTGCCTATTTATCGAAGAACAATACTTTGTGCAATGTGTACCCGCTTTCGATTTGTGCGGCCTCAGGGCAGGTATAACATAACATGAGACAGAAGAGGACTTTGAATTAGAGAAAGAACTCTGTTTCTAACAATTAGAGGAAAATGTTTACACGTTTAAAACTTCTCAAAAAGAAAAAAATCTAAAAGCCTTCAGATTTTATATTACGCCCAAAGGGGCTTTTTTTAACACTTTGTGTGTTACCATTGTTTATTAAATATCATGCTCTTGGCACATAAATATTAAAATCCAATTCAACAGAAATATCACAAAATAATTTGAAAAGAGCATATCTTTAGAATTTACGATACACAGTCTTGCTCGTTGAAAATAATTTTTTTTTTCCCGTAGTGCTGCCATTGCTCACTTCGAAGTCTTTGAGTTTGTTAATCAAAAATTCGGTTAAAGGTTTACAAAATATGAAATAGATAATAAAACAAAATTCCAAAATTGGGCTTCCAGATGCCCATATTTGAATGGAGGACTGCGTTATTAAAAATTTCATATCTCTAGGTGCCGTTGTTTTTACACCGTGTGAGAAACATACATACATTCATACACATTCTTCATTATTTAATTTCTTTAAATATAATGCAGGGTTCTAATAAACAATCTGAAAAGTGAAATGCGGTTTATAGTGAACCAACGCAAAATGCCAAAACAAAATTTATAACCCTTTCTGGGCAAATTGCCGCTTTGAGGTAATAATAGATATTGTTGCGAATCTTTGAAAATATTTTTTTAAATTATATGTAAAATTGTTTATCTCTTGTACAGTATAACATAAAAGTACCTTAAGAAACGAAGCTGTACTGGAAAAATAAGATTACAGGAGCAAATTTATTTAACATTGAGGTCAATGGCTGTTTCGCTAAATTGGCAAGATATCGCCATGCTGGAGATCGTTTTGGTGACTAATTTTTAGTCTCCAAATTTGGCGAGAAATCGCCAAAAGTCACCTAATTTCGCGACATTTTGGTCCAGTAGCTTTATAACTGTAATTGGTATTGTTATTAAATAACTGTAATTGATCCTATATGTAATTGTAACCGTATCCGGCCCTTATACGTCTTCCAGTAATTTCGAGAAGGGGAAGGTACTAGAGATTTCTCGGCGGCCGGGGAAAACTACATGAGACCAGAGAGACCAACAGTTCTCAGTTTTTAGTTCAGAACTGCTTCGGAGTATTGAAAGATAATGCGAGCTTCGCTCTTTACATAAGCTTTGTCCTGGTTTTTGTTTAACGTTCTTAGTAGTTTTAAGTGGTAACTACTGATTTTGCTCTGTTACACTAAGAAGATTGTACGAGTACTTCTATGGAAAGTTTCAAAACTGTAAAGTGTTTCTTTTGGGAAAATAAATTTTATCAAGCTATCATCAGTTCTGTGTGCATTCTGTCCATTAAGAACCCGTACGCACGTAACAATGTTGTTTTACAGACAATGCTGTATGGGGCTTAGCATTATAGTGTAAAAGAGATCATTGCCTAGAATCGAAAAGTTCCTTCCTAACTCTTCTTACCCTGTTTCTTAATTGAAAAAGCACCCCCTTGTAAAAATAGTGATTTATCGATTGCTTTTTAAGGACAAATAAGTCCTTTGTAACCAAAAAGTGCAATCATCATTCCCTTTGATTTTGACATCCGTGCATTTTTTTTTCTTTTGAATGGAAGTAGCACTATATATTTCCCCACTGTCCCCTGTACCTTTTTGTTTCTGGGTTATTTGTAGACAGCAGGTCTCATCTCCCGCTATGATACACTTTAAGATATTGTAGTGCTATATTGCAGCAGTCAGCAAATCTTCACAGCAAGCTTTACTCTCTTCTTTTTGCTGTTCTGTTGAAATTCAAGGCACAAATCAAACACAAACATTCCTCATTTTCAGATTTTCAATTAAAACTAACCTGCAGCCTTCTCTGCTTATCGCTAGCTTGTTTGAAAATTGCTGAGTCGTTACACATCTATCAGCTTTTACCAAAGAACGAATTTTCTCCGATTTTCCTCATTCTTTAAAGTTGAAAGGCACTCTATCTTCGGTTCTTCTTCAAGGTTTCCGTGCCCGCATTTAAAAGCGGTATTACCAATCATACACTTGTGTTTTTGATAACGATGTATCATCATATACTGTTCTAATGTTTCAGTTGCAGATTTACATAATTTGTGATGCTCTAACGTTTTTTCATCTATAAGCGAATCTTTTATAAAAGTGACACCACACCGGCGTTTTGATATGCAAACAATAAATAATCAGTTTAAACTGGCTTTAAGAGTTGAGATATCACTTTTTCTAAACATATATTTATCTTTTCTTCTTTTATTTTGTCCTGATTCTTTCTGAGATTCCTTTATGCTAATTAATCAGATATTTTATGTTTTACATCTCTACTGTCACTTCTCTCTTTCCATTTTCCAGAAAGAATACAAATTAGTTGGCGTGTGTTTAATGTGAGGTGTTTAGATTGTAGGACAGAATGTGTTCTGTCTCTCATGGCAATATTAGAGATTATTATATTAGATAAGAGTACTTGTCTTCGGCCTTGCATTATAATTTGCAGTAGTTGAATTTCACGCTGGTGAAGTTTTGAGCCAACTTCGCCTTAAACTGATTATGGATCCTTCGGCTACCAACTTATTTGAATTTAAATTTTACACTTATAGCTGTCTTTCTACAAGTGGTTAGCTGAGTAGCTGTACATATAAATTGTGCCTTCTGTTCTTTTTCAGTTTTCAATAAAGAGTCCTTTACGCTCTTCTCAAGTTTCAGTTGTTATTTTGGACTGAGTTGTTACTTTAGCGATAATTCGCTTAACGTCTACCAAGAATTTAGACACTTCTAATAATTGCTAAGAACACTAAACTCTACAATACCTAAGAACACTACTGCTACCTTGTATAACATTAGGTGTGTTAGTATTGGCTTAATAAGAGATGGAGCACATAATGCTATTTATTTCTAAAAGAAACCGAGTAATGTTAATTATGTCTAAGATGGCTACTACTTATCCATACAACAGCTGACTTTTAGAATCATCTAAAGGTCTATCAAATAAATTGTTACCTGCTAATCTGTAGACATATCGTATAAATTTGTGACAAAAGAATGCTGGAAATCTACTTAGAATGCTCTAGTACAGCGGCAACTACCAAGTGTGCTAACCAAGCTACCTTATTCCCAGAAAAAAAAACACGCAAATGTATAGATGAGGCTCTTGATATTTACGCCGCTTTCACACAAAGGGGAACATGCAATGCAAATTCTGAGTTTCGAAACTCGTGTTTCAATTTCATTGAATGAAAGTCGATGGAAAAAGTCTTGTGTCTCATAGTCCTCAAAATCGATAAAAACTTTTTTCAAAAATCTATGCCAATCTAAGATTTCTTTCTTTTATTTTATTTTTTTAGGGGGAACTAATTTCAATCTCAGTGTGATTATAAAAAGAAGCACTTATTATATAGTGTGACAAATTAGGATTGGCTGTTTATAAACATAAAAATTAGAACTTGGATAAAGACAACTGCATAATCCTTAACCCTAACATTCTATCGGTCGGCTTGAAACTTTTTCTTTCGGGTGAAATCAAAAAGATATTCCGCGTATTTGGTGAATTTCTTAGAGCTAACTTAAAAATGATTTCATATACAATTTAAAGAAACCTAATGGGTTTTTTTGTGTGTCTGAAGATGCTTGCTCTTCTGCGGTTCTTTCTCCGGATTTTCTTTTGCGATATTTCTTCGGATTTAGTGCACGTTATTCATTCTCAAATTTCTAGATCTCCTGCGAAATCGCTCTCGTTTTCCCATTCACTATCTATTACCCTGATTCTTTGCCCTTTTACACCTCTTACTTCATTACTATTTTTATCACTGCTTTCTTCCTCTCCATCGTCAAGTAATCAATGCACAGACATAACATCCTTCTTCCTCAACAAAAAAATCGAACTCATCTTCACTTGTACTGATTCCTTTATTGTATTCTATGCTTATTGGGTTCTATAACTTTGAAAATAATATTCCTATTGCTAGATGAGTTCGAACTAACGTCGAAGACGCATACATAACAATAATTCTAAGAACGTATTTATTTAACATTGGCAGTTGTTTTATATGCATGTTTCATGTTTGCTGAATGCACTCATAAAGCATTATTACTCAAACCAAACCTAAATAAACATCGCTAACGCTCGAATTATTGCGTCAAACAAAGTGGTGTTCAAAAGTCCTCTCTCCAGTTACCGCATCAAATTAAGTAGTGACCGAGAATCATCTCTCAAGTGCAAAGTGTTAATGATGTTGCTGTTTTATTTAGTATCACCACTTTATAATTTATGGCCTTTGAAAACAATTTAACAAATTAAAAAATTGGGCCTATACCTTAGATCTATACCTGCTCGTTGAAGCGTTACCGCACTCGATAAGTGAATGGCTTTATTAGTTAGGCGCAGTCTACAAGAGAACAGGTCTATACTTAGATTAATAGTTGCTACAACGCTTGGAAGATTGACATCTGGAAGTATTTATACAGTGACTACTAGATATAAAAAGGCTGTAATGTCCAACTACACGGAGTTTGCGTCTTGTTCTGCGTCAAAACCATAGGAGTATGATTGAAGTGCGCTCATTGAAAAGATGAATTGGAAATCCTCTAAATGGTCCAATTTAGCATTTAGAAGCTAAGGATCTATAGGTAAGATAAGATTTCTTCTGGAATCCGATAATAAGT